>JAGDYQ010000037.1:5287990-5418283 GCA_021962125.1 Bulinus truncatus | reverse complement strand
TTTAAGTTTATCAAAAAAAAAATAACAATGAAATAGTAATTATTTTTCCAAAAAAAATTTCTCAAGACATTTAGAAATATAGTTACTTGAATAGCTTCATCAAAGTCTGCAATGTCATGAGGACTGTAGCCATTTGAACTAAAGCTCTGTTTTTCATAGCCTTCCAACTGAGATAAAAAATATGAGATGTCAAATGCCGATATAACAAAAAATTAGCAATGAGATAATAACGTTCAGAAAATGAGTTTTCAATAAAAAATAATAATAATAATGCCAATAGATTTCATTTGTGAAACAAAAGGTTTTCTAATAAAATAGTTAGTAACTAGGTTACAGTTATAGTTAAGTTATTTGATTTATAATGTAAAGTAAATACAGACCTTATGTAAAAGCTGTTCCTTTTCACTTTGTAATTTTTCAATTTGGTCTAAAAGTTTGGCTGTTGAGCTTACATGTGTTTTAGGTGCAGAAAGTGAATGTTCAGAACCTGGTTTACCTAAATTGAAATATAAAATACATGTAGTCAATATAGAGCAAAGACTCACAAATCAAAGATTGAAATATTGAAAGCTACATCTTTTTGATGAATATAACAAATCTGAAATAAGAAAAATTAAAACAACTCTAATAACACTGGTTTACAAATTTTCATTTTGTGAAAACTGCTGATATGCAAATAAGTGTTTCTTATGCAACTTTTTATGCTGATTCCAAATATGTAATCCAAATTTTTGTATCACGTCAGGATTTTTTGCAGTTTGACATTTATTAATGTAGAAAAAAGTCAATTAAACCAACAACAAAATGTACTTCGGTCATGCAGAAAACTATTGATATGTACAAAATTATTAAAAAAAAGCAGATTTATTTTAATTTATTGTCTTCTACTGTACGAATTGTCTTTTAAGTGATTTGCGCTTATGAGCAGCGCCAGGATTGTGGCGTTTTAATGACCAGCAATAGTCGGCCATCATATTCGCGTTCCATCGACCTTGGTATCGACTCTCCATTGCACAAATGTCTTGATGGAATCTTTCACCCTGCTCTTCACTGTACGCACCAAGATTTTCAGGAAAGTAGTCTACATGGGAGTCCAAAAAGTGCAACTTTACACTCATGCGGCAACCCAAAGCCTGAAATTTGGCTATCATGTTCTCAACAAGACTTTTGTAATTGTCGGATTTAAAGTTTCCTAAAAAATTGTTGACAACATCTTTGAGGGCATTCCAGGCTTGTAGCTCAACTGTGGCCAATTTACATGAAAATTCCTCATCAGTCATTACTTCTCTGATCTGCGGTCCAACAAAGATACCTGCAGTCAATTTTGCTTCACTTAAATGGGGAAATTTTTCTGCTTAAGTATTGAAACCCAGAGCCAGTATGGTTCATATTCTTGACAAAAGCTTTCATTAACCCCAATTTTATATGCAGCGGTGGAAGGAGAACTCGATGTGCTTCCACCAAAGGCTTTAACTTTACACTGTGGCTTCCTGGAGTGAATTCTTCTCTCGCTGGCCACACTTTTTTGGTATAATGCTCAGAGTCTGCTCTGCTATCCCAGAGGCACAAAAAACATGGAAATTTTGAATACCCTCCTTGGAGTCCCAATATGATGGCTATGACCTTCAAATCTCCACATATCAACCACTTGTGCTGGTCATAATTCAACGAACTGAGCAACAGTTTCATGTTTTCATACATTTCTTTTAATGTTACTGAGTGTGCCACTGGAAGTGATGATATTTTATTTCCATTAAATAGAAGAACTGCTTTCATACTGCGCTTTGAGGAATCAATAAACAATCTCCACTGATTAGCATCGTAAGCAATTCCCATAGATGTGACAAGGCCTTCAATATTATTACAATATAACAATTCTTGCTTACTTGAAAAAAACTGTACAAATTCTGTCTCCTCTACATCTGTACACACTTACGCTAGTATCAGGAGTGAGAAGGTTTCGCTCTTGTAAGCGGGATGCAAGCAGTTCAGCTGATGACTTTGGAAGGTTTAGATCTCTAACTAGATCATCAAGATCTTCCTGAGTAAAAAGTTTTGGTGTGACATCTTCTTTAAAATCAGGATCAAGAACATCACTACTGTCTTCAGAACTTGAGCTGTCATCACTTTCAAAATCATCCAGCTGAGTAGGAGGTGTAGGCACAGGAATGTCTTCGCAATGTTCTACAGGCCTCAAGGCTGACGGTACATTAAAATATAGAATCATGTGTCTGCTTTTTTTGTTGAATCCTACAACATTCGTCATGCAAAAATAGCAGTCCGTCACATGATTCGAAGGCTCACGCCAAATCATGGGCACACCAAATGGCATACTTTTCACTTTACCTTTAAACCACTTGCCAAGAGTTACTTCACAGAGTTTAAAAATAACATGAGGCGCCCATGTTTTGTCCTGGTCTCCCAGTTTACATCCAAAGTATGCATGATAATATTTCTTTGTTAAATTTGATATTTTCTTCTTCTCAGCCATTGTGCAAAATCGTCCAAAAACATAACAAAAACTGTCTGCTGAATTCGTACAATGTCTTGGCATTGTGAAATTTTTTTTAAATTTAAAATCAGCTAATCAAATATAATCTTAAACACATAAACAACAGCAATAAAATATTCAATTAAACTTGTGTTCAAACATAAAGTGATGACGTCATCTGCTTATGATAAGCATAAAATTTGTAAACACAAATTTGTGGTTTTCTCAAAAACCTGACGTGATACAAAAGAAATAAGTATATCAAAATTTATCATTTTTAATAAGCTTTCAGAAATTCATAATGTTTTGCTTGCAGCTTTTTTTATGTAAACCAGTGTAATAAAATACACTGACTCATTGACATTAAAATAAACAATACCAATATTATTACAATATAATATTATAAGCCAAACAATAAAATTAATTTAGATAAAAAAAATTACCTTTGGTTTTTCATTAAAAATTACAAAACTTTAAATAAAATTATAACAACTTTTTTGCAGTCGGCCTGTAATCTGCATTCATTAAAATATCAAATTATTATGTCTTAGTAATTTTAGCCTTAGATTAATCATTGATGATTATCAAGTTTCAGCTGTCATTTTACTGACAATTTAACAATCCAATAGCACATAAATGCCAAGTATAATAAATTAAAACAAGCAATCTAAGCCTGTTCCATTCTGGACACAGGACGTGTTAGCGCATTTTCGTATTATGTATCAGTACGTATGCTATCTTTCAGTAAATATTTGTAAATTTTGGAAATGTTTACAAATTCAATTGTGTAATGCATATATCTGAAAAAAGATATTAAAAAGACGTTTCTTTATAATTGAAAACAAAATTATTTTCTCTTAAATCTAACTACAAGTGGTTTGTGGTCACTGAAATAGGACTCATAATTGAAACATTCTAAATTGTAGTCATTTAATCGTCCGAAAACTCCGTCAATTGTTGTTTGATAAATTGTTGTTGCCAATCTTGGTGAAAGTAGTTCAATGTTGAAGTTTGTTTCGAAGAAGTTTTCAATTTCTGCCCCGGGCTCTTTGAAATCTTGATTGAAGTCCCCACAAATGATGACGTTTGGTTGATTGAGTTGTGCTGCAAAGTTGTCATTGAAGAAATCTTTTACAAACCGATTGTTTATTGCTGGGGTTTTGTATACGTTGATAATAACAATGTTATCTACCATACACGATGTTGCTTCGATGTGTTGATGTTGACCAGATTTTCATATAAAGTACGGGAAGTAAGTCATGTTGAATAACTGTTACAAAAATAAATAATGATTACGCCCCTTTGATTGGCTTTTATTATTTATATTTAAAATATAAGCAAAACGGTACATAAAAAACTCTTATATTTTGGCCCTGAGAGGTCAAATCGCAAAATGGACTTTTGATGTACACTTGGCAGGCCAAGACCTACACAATGATATATACATCATGAGTCTAGGACTTATGGTTGCTGAGATATAGGGCGGTCCATTATTAATATAGCTTATATAGTAAAAAACGGTACTTTATAAGGCCCCTTTTACGGCCCTGAGAGGTCAGATCGCGAAATGGAAAAAAGTCATTTCTTGGCAGGCCAAGACCTACAAAATGATATATACATCATGGGTCTAGGACTTATGATTGTTGAGATCTTTGGTGATGACGGACGGACGGACGGACAGACAGACAGACAGACAGACAAAACGGGGACAGTAAATTACCTGAAGTTTTACTTTCCAAGTCAAAAACTCTTCTTTCATGGTCTAAAATGATATCTCTTAAATTTGTTATTGTGTCATCTTTGTCTTTGATTGTGTATTTGTGAATCATCTCCAAGTAGAAAGTTCTTTTTTTCGCTTCTTCTTCAACGAATTTCTCAGTATCCTGCACATTAGTAAAGAAAGCTTATCTTAAATAATACATGTATATATATATATAACGTATCATAAATTTATATCAAATAGAAATAATGGTAATTGTTCTTGACAGTCTTCCCACGAGATAAATTATTCTTTTAAATTATATCTAAATGTAAAGGTCTTAGTGTGTATGAAATGAAACGGACAGTAAAATCAATATAACATAATGAAATTTAAAATAAAAAAAAATTTATGGAGCAAAGAAAGTCTGTGGACCTACCGCTCCATGACACTTGTCTGATGAATTTGTCCCATCATCTGTAAAACAGATTCAAGCAGTTTTAAAAAAATGAAGAAAAAAGTAATTAGCATTACAATATAAGTTGTTGTTTTTTTTTAAACAAAAATATTGAGAAAATATTTTCTCATAAAATCGGTAAGTCCATGACTTACCCTTCCCCACTTTAGCATAAGTCACAGGGAAGAGTTAAGGTGTCTTTTGTAAGTGGTTAATTTCATTTTTATGAAATACAGTTAGTATTAGGCTAATTAGCTTTTTTTTTTGTTGTTGTGATATGTGTGTAAATAGTGAATAGGGTCTAATGCGAATATCTTTACTTAAAGATGAAAACACCTGCCCTATCCTTCTCTCTCGGTGTCTTTGTGTGCAATGGATAGATGTGACAAACCTGCATATATATATATATATATATATATATATATATATATATATATATATATATCGGCGATAGATAGATAGATAGATAGATAGATAGATAGATAGATAGATAGATAGATAGATAGATAGATAGATAGATAGATAGATAGATAGATAGATTTACGTTGCTGTTATCCGTGACTAAAAGGGTTCTAAAAATCCTATTATGTAAAGTAATTTATGTCGTATCAGCAGCTTATATCAATTACACCAGTAGCTATCAAACAATCCTAAAATAGGTCATCAAAATAAACGAACTAACATAAATCATTTATAACTTGCACATTACAAAAAAATGACTGTTCGAGTAAGTAAATAATAGATAAAATACTGAAGGCAGCCATTGACGCAATGGCACAACTATTTTATTATTTACTGATAAAAGATAGATCAGCATATAAGTAACTAAATACTGTAGAGATACAGCGCGTAAGTTGACTATATATACCAACGGAGCTGAGTCGTAACGGAATCAAAGACAATCGGCCATTTAGTTAAAGACTTCCTTAATCCCTGTTCTATAACCACTCCCTTTTATTGACGGTTGGTTGAACCGAATAGGCCTAGCTAGTAGAAACTAAATTGAAAAGATCAAAGCACAAGCGGTTAGCCTGCATTGAAGCCTGTTTTGGCAGTGGCGTTATGACACACGATAGCAGGGTGGGGTACTCCAATGTCGGAATATTGTGATTATCAATAGGCTGCCGACCTTTTTTTTTTGCTTTTCAGTGAAGTCCATATTTAGGATGAAATGTTTATCTCTCTCAGATCCTATAAACCCTAATGGGGACGGTTTTTTGTTTGCGGTGCGCTTATTTCCCTTATTCCCTCACCATAGCCGATAGTGCAATGACCATGGAGGCACCACGGGAGACATGTAGGGAACTTTAACCATGACATGAAAAAAAAAACAAAAAAACCTTGCTTATCATCCAAGATTGAACGCGGGAGCCCTCAGGTCGACAGTCCAGCGCTTTACTGCACGACCATCTGTAAACAATGTAGCCATGAGCGTCACAGCTACGGTAGGGGTGGTGGGGTGGGGGGTTTGGGGGGGTTGGGGGGGTTAGGGGGGGTACAGCAAAGGCCTCGATAATAGCTGTGAGCAGAACCGTTTTTAATGTTTTATAGTGGTTTTTGTTGTTATTGTTTTTTGTTTGGGGGGGGGAGGGGGAGTTGAGGGGGGCTAGGCAAATACACACGCTGATAACTCTCTGTTAGTTCATCATGTCGTTATATACGTGTGTCACACGATTGTTATATTGTTGTTGTTGTTATTGTTGTTTTCATCACAAGTGGTACAAAAATACAGGCGTGCTTAAATTAAATAAATACAAATAAAATCTGGCAAGAATCTTAACCAGGAAAAAGAGGAACAGGGTGTGAGGGGGTGGGGTGGGGGCAGCTCCATAGCGTGAAAATTCTAAAGCAGGGGCCCAGGTTATAGCAGGGGGTGGGCGCAGGAAATAAATGTTACTAAGTAGAGCAAATAAGCAGGAGGGGGGGCGGCTCGCACGCTATGGGCCTGGTGGGGGGATGGGGCTTAGTAGATAAACAGTGTTTCCGAAACTTTCGAGATCTGTGTATCCCCCCCCTCCTCACGCCCCCTTTTTGTTATTTTCGTAATTCCGTGTAACCCAAGACATGAAAAAAATCTCTTTGCTTCACACCGAAGGGTGTTGGGGTGAAGTACTAGTAAATTAACATATGGGGACATGAACAGTGGCGCAACCAGCAAAAAATGCTGGGGGGGGGGACGGGGGCTCACATGTTGAAAAAAGACAGTTTGACAGTCTTTTTTTAACTTTATAACGTAAATTATGTATTGATGATTTGACCTGGGGCTCAAGCCCCCCCCCCTGCCCCCCTCCCGGTTGCACCACTGGACATGAACACAGGTGTCATATATAGATGTAAACGACTCATAGACGCACGTGTTGTGCAGACAAACCGGTGAAAGGAAACACAGACAATAAGACAAAGTAAGGTAAGACGAACTTTCAGATAGACAGACAAAAAAAAAGACAGACACGAAGATAAATAAAACATTTTTATATTATTATACGTGTCAGTGAGAAAAAACATATTTAACAATTCCAATTAAACTTAAATTTTTGAAGAAAGATAAACAAATGTCTAGGAATGTAACGCAATCCCAGAGTTGAACTGTTTAAATGTCTCGGTGTTCAGATAAGAACAAAAAAATATGTTCAGAGGCCAGAGATTTCGTTGACACGCGTGTTGACATGGGACAAACACAAGTGGCAAAAACTTTCTTTTGAGATCCCCAACACCCCATACCCCCTCCTCCAATCTCTCTCCTCTCTCTCTCTCTCTCTCGCTCTTCATGTAGTCAATGTGTTAAGAAGGAAGTTCTCCGTGTACCACCTTAATCCCCCCCCGGACTCCCACCTCTCTCTACCACCAACTCTTCACTCTTTTACTATCAACCCCCCCTCCCTCCCCCCAACTTTTTCATCTAAATTCTTTTACCTTTCATTAAAGATCAAAATATCTCGGGACGATTCATACAACAAAATAATGTTTTGGTACGACACTATCGTGGCGATGACCCTCCTCACTACAAAGGACTTTGTCACTCTCTTTTTCTCTTTCACAATCTATCTCTCTCTCTCTCTCTCTCTCTCTCTCTCTTTCCTTAAGGACCTTACTTGATGCATAGACACTTGCACCGCACCCCCCCCTACCCCCAATGTTTATCAACCCAAATAAATTTCATTTTATGACATTTTTTTTCCATAGGGTGGGTCTGTGGGGGGGGGGGGGGCTAGCAATCAATAAGCTTGTTCAAACATAGGGGAGGGAGGGCACAATGCACTTACAGCGACACCTCTACACTCTACACTAGCCCCGCCACCCCCCTTCCACCCCTATCTGCACTGCACCATCCCGACATCGGTCTATCACCCACTCTCGTTATCTCTATCACACACCCCCTCTCTCCTTATCCATCTGCATTCCGTCATTAGTGTGAGCGGTAATTATTTTATTCACGCCTTCCTCCCCCCTCCCTCTTCCCGCCCCCCCCCCCCCGCACCCATCTTTCGCGCCCAACTGTCTGTTTTTAGTATACCCATCTCGGTGTTCAGTTTGATGTCTTAACAAATATCCATTTAAAAAAAAAAATAGTAAACGGGTGTGTGCTCCCCGTAGAGGGGCCGGGGGGAGGGGGGTTGAATAAGCAAGCCGTCGCTGTGGGGAGGGGCAACCTGGATACATATCGGGGGGGGGGGGCAAGCTGACATGAAACGATTCCCTAGGTTCCCAACGAGAATCGAACCCGAGACCTTGAGGTCGATATCTAAGCGCAATACCGTCGTTCGACCATCCATTCGCCCCAACACAGAGCCGTTCCTAGCCCCTCCCTCCCCCCAGCCACGCCCCCCTCTTAAGTACATATCCCTATAAAATCTCATGCTAATCAAGGCTCCCAACTGCCTTTCCCAACACACACACACACACATAAACTGTCAGAACGTAACTGCACGGAGCTTTGCCTAGCCCTAGTTGTTCCAGAAGCCAAGAGGCGGATTCCGTCTAAGTTCCTACAAAATAATTATCTTTGTTCATTATATCATACAAACAGATGTTTATATAAATTATCATTACTAAAATTAAAAAAGCTCGCGTG
Organism: Bulinus truncatus; assembly: GCA_021962125.1. Classification (NCBI taxonomy): domain Eukaryota; kingdom Metazoa; phylum Mollusca; class Gastropoda; family Planorbidae; genus Bulinus; species Bulinus truncatus. The sequence continues at coordinate 5,409,564 of JAGDYQ010000037.1, read as the reverse complement.
ATCACAGTATACTGAACTAAAACACGCCTTTACATTGGTTGATAAATAAATAAACATATAAACAATACGTTACCCAGAGATGGTGGTAAGTTGGTAACCTATGCCAACATATTTATCAATGACAATTTATTTCAAATATTTGCATCTGATATAATGAACTTTTTTTTTGTTCAATTTTCAGAGAAATTTGTTTGTTTTTTTAAGCAGCTTATTTTCAGTTGTTTTTTTTTAGAGCATTTTCGAAAGAAAATGCTCTATTGTCCCCGTTTTGTCTGTCTGTCCGTCCGTCCGTCCGTCATCACCTTGTCCGTCATCACCCTAGATCTCAACAATCATAAGTCCTAGACCCATGATGTATATATCATTTTTGTAGGTCTTGGCCTGCCAAGAAATGACTTTTTTCCATTTCGCGATCTGACCTCTCAGGGCCGTAAAAGGGGCCTTATAAAGTACCGTTTTTTACTATATAAGCTATATTAATAATGGACCGCCCTATATCTCAGCAACCATAAGTCCTAGACTCATGATGTATATATCATTGTGTAGGTCTTGGCCTGCCAAGTGTACATCAAAAGTCCATTTTGCGATTTGACCTCTCAGGGCCAAAATATAAGAGTTTTTTATGTACCGTTTTGCTTATATTTTAAATATAAATAATAAAAGCTAATCAAAGGGGCGTAATCATTATTTATTTTTGTAACAGTTATTCAACATGACTTACTTCCCGTGCTTTATATAAAACAACAATTGACGGAGTTTTCGGACGATTAAATGACTACAATTTAGAATGTTTCAATTATGAGTCCTATTTCAGTCACATATAAGTCGCGTGACTGGTCTCGATGCACCGTCCTGAAAATGCTCTAACACGTCCTGTGTCCAGAATGGAACAGGCTTAGATTGCTTGTTTTTAAATTATTATTTGCGCATAGACTAAAAACCAAACGGCTGTACTTTAGCCTATCATTCAGGGTGTGTCAGTGTTGGTATTTATGACACACCTGTACAGTCACCTATGGAATTGTACACAAAGATGTTGTTATTGCAACACGAATGCCTGCAAATTTATTACCCTGCGACACATGTGGGGGCCTAATGTTGTTTACTTGTCCGTGAGGGAAAGGGGGGAGGGAGCGAGGGGTGGGGGGGGGGGCTATTAGCAACATATTTAGTAGGAGTTGATGCTGAAAGGGACCCTCTTTGGCTGTGAGACACGTAGGCAGGCGGTCAACTAGTTTGCCTCGGCAGATTTAGGCCGGTTGGGAGGTAAATGTTTGAGGCTGATTAAAGATTAGAGACACAGGGTAATTAATAATAATAATAATAATAAATCAATCAATCAGAGCCGTAGCTATCTATTTTCGGCGCCCCTTTCTGTTTCGGCGCCCTGTGCACCCGGACAACTCGCAGTACCCTTTCATAGCCTACCGTCATCGATAACTGGTGCTATGCGTGCTCCCCCCACCCCTTTTTTTGTGTGCTAAATTCGACAATGTGCCAAGGTTTCTATCAAGCCATCACATCAGTGTTTCCCAAAGTATGCTGCTACACGTAACCCGGGAGGGTGGGGGGTTACGCGACGAGTTTGTGAGAGGTACGCTCTGCAACGGGACTGAGAACATCGGGGCTAACATGCACGGATAGAGCGAAAAAACAATGTAAATGAAAGGAAAGGAAATTGTTTTTTACTTTACCAGGGGGCGTTCAGAAATTACGAGAATCAAAAAGGGGGGTACGCGGATGTCGAAAGTGTGGGAAACACTAGTGTACACCAAATAAGGTCAAGCTGACTTTCTAATTTGCCGGTAATGTTAAAAATATGGGGGGGGGGGGGGGGATAAACACAATCTAAAAATACGAACAACAAAATTATCGTCTTCCCATTAAACCTTTTTTTTTAAAAAAAAAATTTTATAAATAGATGCATGAATATGTATGATAATAATGTATGTAGAAATCATCCCTTAAAAGGTAAACGAGCGCAGACGACCACATGGGGCTTTCTTTACGTCATCCAGTTAATCGGGTCATAATAAAATAAACCAGGTTATTATTCATAAAATTAGGTCAAGTCAAGTAGTGGGGAAAAATCGGCTGGCAGTAATAAACAAGCAGTTAAGCCTGTTCCATTCTGGACACAGGACGTGTTAGCGCATTTTCATGTTATGTATCAGTACGTTTGTTAGCTTTCAGTAAATATTTGTAAATTTTGGAAATGTTTATAAATTCAATTGCGTAATGCATATATCTGTAAAAAAAATTATAAAGACGTTTCTTTATATTTGAAAAAAAATTATTTTCTCTAAACAGAATGAATGAGAACTCGTATTTACTGCAGACTTTGATGACGTCATTTGCTGTTAATAATCGGAGATATTTTTATATTTGGCTTTAATAGTTTTCGAGTCTGTCCAAGCCTAATAAATAAAGCAATTTGCTGTTAATAATCGGAGATATTTTTATAATATTTTTTTTAAATAAATACGGCTTTGAATTATATATTTTAGTTGTCAGGATATATGTCTAAGACTAAGAGTTTTCGGGTCTGCCCAAGCCTGATAAAGTCGGACGAATAAAACAAAAATTATGCGCTAAATTAGTATCTATCGTAACCCCCCCCCCCTCCAGAAAGCTAACACTCGTTAATTCGTCTCCGTCAGTATTTGGTTCGATTCTCGGATATAAATGCTTCCCCATCCCCTCTATTTTCGTTTCTTAATCTTATTATTATTTAGTAAATTTGAAATATGTAGGCGTCTCTGAATTTTTTTAAGTGTGACGCAAAAATGATGGTAAGGAAAAGTTATGTAATATTTAGCCTTAGGACTAGCTATACCCTGCAACGCCTTTGCAGGAAGATAAACTATTGTAAAGCCATTGCCGAACCTAGGATTTGGGGGGGGGGGCCTTGCATTTTGACATTCGATACCATGACATGAGATTATGTTCTTAATATTTAATGTAAAAATAATTTTGGGGGCTCCCTCAAGCTGGAGCCCGGCGGGACTTTCGATTTTGGACCCCCCCATCCCTTAAAATTGTTACGCCTCTGTGTTCAGCTATGAAATAGTTTAAAAAATCCCTAATTAGTTGTTGTTTCTTTTTTTTACAACATCCTAAAGTATAAATTATTTCAATTTTAAAAAAATGTCAAAGATATCTAGTTAGTTAATTTTCACTAAAACAAATTAAAGGATACATTCTGAAAAAAAAACACAATAAAAAAAAGATATGTCTCAGGTAGGAATCGAACCTGGATATAGTCAGCATAAAAATGAGTCACAGACCAAACGATTTCGCCACTGTGCCAGGAAGACACACAAGCAATGTGCAATTTTAATGTATAAGTAGACAAAAGGCGAAAAGAAAATAACTTTAAATCATAAGAGTTCTATCTGTTTACTGATGTCATCAAAGTTTGCTGGTCGTGTCTCGGGAAAAAAAAAATATGAAACACACCCGGTCGTATTCGAAGCCACTGCGTAATTGAAAACATTCGAAATTGTAGTCATTTAATCGTCCGAAAACTCCGCCAATTGTTGCATAGCTCTGATACTTTCAATTAAACTCAGAACACAAGCTTACTATTTCATTTGATGAGTTTCTTAATAAATCTTGGTGAAACTACGTGCTGCAGTATTTCGCACCAAATGAACGTACAAGGTGTAGAATGGGGCTATATATATAATATATATATAATATATAAGCCCCTTCGGAGCCCTGAAGCCCGGCCCTCAGAGGTCCTATCGCGAAATGAACTTTTGATGTACACATGGCAGGCCAAGACCTACAAAATGATAAATACATCATGGGTCTAGGACTTATGGTTGCTGAGATATATGGCGCTTCTTTATTAATATAGCTTATATAGTAAAAAACGGTACTTTATAAGCCCCCTTTTACGGCCCTCAGAGGTCAGATCGCGAAATGAAATTTTGCTGCACACATGGCAGGCCAAGACCTACAAAATGATATATACATCATGGGTCTAGGACTTATGGTTGTTGAGATCTAGGGTGATGACGGACAGACAGACAGACAGACAAAACGGGGACAAAAAAATTCTCAGCAAGTTAAATGTGTCAATCGAGGCGTAACGCATGCACGCACATACACAAACACCCCCCGCGCACACAAACACACACATATTGAAGAAAGATAAGCGTCATGATCGTTATCACAGGCAGATCAGTTATTAGGCCTACGTGTGAGGGGAGCCCAGGCAGAGGAACATTCATGGGCCCTGGCCAACACTACATTTGGGGTACATAGGGTCAAAATTGTATTATGGGGGCCCAAAGAAACAAACACTGTAAAGACTGCTGCTTGATAATGCTCGCCCGTTAATAATGTTTGACCCACCCCACCCCCTTTTTCCCCCCATCCCCCGACTGTTAAATCCTTTACATTAAAGTGAAGGCAAATGTTTGTTTTCAAATCCGGATAGGGGGCCACCTTAACAGGCGGGCACTATGCGGCGGCCCTGGTCGGAGCCGCCGAGTGGGGGCAGCGGGGGGGGGCAAATGCCCAGGTGGCCCGGCGAGATTTAGGGACCCGGATTGAGCTGGCCAATCAACTTTTGAAAAATATTATCATCAGGGGCCCGAAATTTCTTTTGGCGGGTCTGGCCCTGGTTGCCCGCCATCCATAAGAACGACCCTGATTGAAGGTTTACATGTAAATAAAACATTGACAACCTTAGTGTCAAAACAATAGGATGCCTTCCCCCCCCCCCACCTACCCACGTCATAATACGGCAACCAATCACATTGCTGTAAATTTTTAAAAAAGCTGGGTTTAAACACAGCTCATGCGTGTGATACTTGGTGACTTAATGTATTTACATGACTAATACTGCAGGATTTTATTATTTTATTTTTTCAACCAAAAATATTTAAAAACCGGTTTGAAAGCGAAAAAAAAAAACGCCTCGAGGCTTTGGTTTTATTTTCATTTTTTATTATCGAGAACGAAAAAAAAATTTTTTTCGGCAACCTCCCTTTGAAATTTTTGAGATGTTTGCACGTGACTGTTTGACTCTTTTTTTCTTTTTAAACTATCGAACGAAAGTGCAAACCTCTTGTCACTAATGTAAATGTGAGAAAATACATCTAGTGACTGTACGGATGAGACGTTCTTAAGTTGTTTTGGGGGGGGGGGTTAGATGTAGAGACTTCCAGAGATAGTTGTGGGCCCTAGGCAGTGGCGCAACCAGGGGGGCAGGGGGAGCATGAGCCCCCCAGGCCAAATCATCAATACATAATTACTGTTATAAAGTTACAAAAAAGACTGTCAAACTTTTTTCATAATGTGAGCCACCCCCCCCCAGCATTTTTTGCTGGTTGCGCCACTGGCCCTAAGCATAAATACCAGCCGTGGCCCCCTATTATCATCATAATAATAGGAAATTAATGCTCGAAGGGGCCCTATTTGAGGAGGGGATGGGGGGTGGGTGTTCGCATTGTTTGCTTATCCGTAAAACCAGTTCTGCCACAAACTGTACAGAAGTTATTTTCAGGAGAAATATTTCAATACAACATGGTAGTGTCGTTGTTTAGTACAGAACTGTAATACACATTGTGTAGATTAGTATAAACAAAAACATACTCAGGCTATCTAAAGCACACATTTTTTTTTGTCATATACATTCAAATTATTACCTTTAACTCAACTAATTGTTCTGTTTGTTTCGTTTTGTTACGGATGTCTTACTTTGATTTGTATGTGTCAAGTAAAAAAAGTGTAGGGTTCATCTGTTTGGGTATTGTGTTGTTAGCACAACGCCCAACCGACTAAATATAGTTCCCCCCCCCCCAAACTCAAGTCAGGTGCACATGTAAATCTGAGTGGACTTGAGGGGGACTTTGTAACCAACCTTTCTCCAGGACCTGGAGAAATTCCCTTGGTTCTCACCGAGTATCAAACCCGGGACTTCCAGGTCCACAGTCGAGTGCTCTACAAAGTACTTTACATTAATTTTGAAAATAAATCTCCCCCCCCCCCCCCACCATATAAGATCTCTTTGCAGAAAGGAAGACATTCTTTAGTGTTAACATAAGACTTCGAAATAGAAGGAAAAAATACACCCACAATATAGGCCTCGGGTCTTAATGACTGTGTGTGTCTGTGTGTACCTGTGTGTATCTGTGTGTGTATGTGTGTACCTGTGTGGGTGGTACAGAGTGAGAGAGAATGTGTGTATATCAATGCGTGTGTGTTGTGTGTGTGTGTGTTTGGGGCGGTAATGCCCTTTTTTTAAATTATCGTCTGCAATTTTTTTTTTGCTCAAATGTATCTGCACATCGAGATATTATCTGTATCTTGATGTCAACAATAAATAGACATAATGGAAGTCAATGCTTGAGGGATGGGGTGAGGAGGGGGGAGGGAGTGGTTTGACACAGGAATATACAACATTAACATAAAGAATAAACGTGTTCTATCATTGGCTAATAATATGAATTGAGCTTTTTTTTTTATTGGTCCGCATTCAAACTGAAATCAGATAAACATATATCTTGAAAAAAGGTAATAGAACCTGAGGTGATTCGGGAAACAAACACTAATCTACACCCGCGGTTCTCAAATCTTTCTTTTTTTTTTTCGCGACTGTACCCCAAAGGGTCCGCCAGTATCCCTCACAAGCAAGTTCTTCAAACTCTTGGCCTGTTTTAAACGAAAACTATATGTCGCTGTGTACGATTGGATAACCTTTGCCCTATAACCCCTTAAGGTACGCGCACCACCTGCGGTTGAGATCCGCGGGATCCACATTCAAATTTTAAAAAAAAAATTGGAGCCACTCGTACACGGTAAACAATTTTAAAATATATTTCAACACATAAACACACACGCGCAGGTGTAAACAAGGTATTACTGAGAATTTATTTATTGCCTTTCAGGTGACTAACACGATCTTCATTCAACTGGAAAGTCAGAGTTTGAAAAAAAAAAAGAAAATATTCCCGTTGTACAGCCCAAAACAGCGTCAAATGAAGTTTCGAATTCGTCTATTTCTATGCCACTGCTCAATGACACAGTGGGGGGGGGGTATATCACAGCCCTTGGGGGAAACTATGGCCCGTGGGCCGAGTAAGGTCCGCCAGACTTTTTTGTTTTCAATCCGGCCCCTGATCCGCCACGCGTTTCATAGCGAAGTACAGCCAATAGCCCGTTGTGTTATGACGTTTGCATTTGATTTTCACTTGTTCATGCCAACTCTCCATCAAACTGCTTTTGACCCGACCCGCCGGGTCAAATCAACCAGCCCGATGGGGCCCGAGACTCACGCTAAATGCATAAATAAGTCAGATTTATAAGAAGACCTCTGTAAAAGCCTTAAGGACGGGGATTAATTTTACAACGCTTGGACAATGTATGAAATAATGTATGAAATAATGTATGAAATAATGTATGAAATAAATGTATGAAATAAATGTATGAAATAAATGTATGAAATAATGTATTAAATAAATGTATGAAATAATGTATGAAATAATGTATGAAATAAATGTATGAAATAAATGTATGAAATAAATGTATGAAATAAATGTATGAAATAAATGTATGAAATAATGTATGAAATATTGTATGAAATAAATGTATGAAATAAATGTCTAGTACGAGCGAATGAATTGGTCGAGATTGTATCTGCCTTCACTTACATATATATAAATTTTATTTCCAATTCTGTAGGTGTGTGTATGTCTCTTGAGTTTTTCTACGTGTATCTTTTTTTGTTTTGTTTTGGTGGTTGGAGGGTGGGGGGGGGGGGGGTTACATTTATTTCTTGGCGTTCTGCACACAGCCAAATACTAGTTATTTTGATGTATTTGCATTAACACTATCACACACTAGCTGCCATTAACCAGTCGCTATGTGTTCCCCCGTCTCTATTATACAGAGGCACCCCCCTCGACCTAGCTCTGAATTGAAAACACTCAATAAAGAATGAACCCCGATCATCGATTACGGGTTTAATAATTAATCACTTGTACAAGGAATCAATCAATAACACCAATAACATAAACACAAAAAACGACGGAGCAGTAAAAATGCTGATATGAACCTTCTACTTCCGATTTGCTAGTTTCTTTTTGAAGAAAACGGAGAGTGGAAGGGGAGAGGTAGCTAGGTTGGTAGGTAGCCATCTCGATAGATAGATAGACAGAAAGACAGACAGACAGGCAGGCAGGCAGGCAGGCAGGCAGACAGACAGACAGACAGACAGGCAGGCAGGCAGACAGACAGACAGACAGACAGACAGATAGATAGATAGATAGATAGATAGATAGATAGATAGATAGATAGATAGATAGATAGATAGATAGATAGATAGATAGATAGATAGATAGATAGATAGATAGATAGATAGATAGATAGATAGATAGATAGATAGATAGATAGATAGATAGATAGATAGATAGATAGATAGATAGATAGATAGATAGATAGATAGATAGATAGATAGATAGATAGATAGATTGATATTTCAAAAATCTGCTATTAACACCCAAGATTAGCTTCATTCGGGTTGTTAAGGTAAATATAGTTTGTATAACAGTCAACTTAATGATATTTCCTTTAGTTATATTCTCGAGTGGCTACCAGCTTCCTACCACAAGCCCTAAACATGTTTACAAAACACAGCCATGAGGACTCTTTGATTGATTTGTTTGATAGAGACCTACATTAAATTTTTGTGTGTGTTTAAATAAGTGTTGTTTTATTCGTTCAGACAATAGGATTCATGTCACAATAGGAATCATGTCACAATAGGAATGTCTATCGGTGATAAGCAGATCAGAGCCGGAGGAAGCCATTTTAGCGCCCTGTGCGAGTCACATTTTTATTTATTGCGCTCCTCTCATAATCTGAAAAGAGCCACTGAAGCAGCTATGGGGGGTTGAACTTAAAAGATAAATTACTTCCTCGGGAAATGTCGAACTTAAAAGATAAATTACTTCCTCGGGAAATGTCGAACTTAAAAGATAAATTACTTCCTCAGGAAATGTCGAACTTAAAAGATAAATTACTTCCTCGGGAAATGTCGAACTTAAAAGATAAATTACTTCCTCGGGAAATGTCGAACTTAAAAGATAAATTACTTCCTCGGGAAATGTCGAACTTAAAAGATAAATTACTTCCTCGGGAAATGTCAACAAAAAAATATGCGACCAATTTGTAGACAAATTACGTTTAATACAGGTGTGTGTAAAATAAAACAAAAATATTATTACACAATTCTGGAAGTAAACTACAAGTGAAGGGTTATACGCACTTGGTGGTGTTTATTGTTTAACTTTGAACACAGAATATACCTTACTTGGTTATGTGGTTATATATCTATTCTGTGGTCTTGGACACAAGAGTTTTAAAACATTCACTTAAAAGTGTGATGACAAAAAAAAAAGTCATCGTCACACTTCAAAGCTAAAATAGACACCACATATTGATGACTCAATCACAGCGACATTAAAAAAAAATCATCGTTGTCGATGACAGCCAACTGTCAAGACTGAACGACAATGCAATCTGCCAACGTCGACCGTCAATACCAACTGGCAACTGTCAAAACGCTTTTACAAGACAGGACCACCCAACGACATTACGTTATTATTTTCATGCACTAAACGCTTTTTTTTCCTTCTTCAATCACCTAGCGGTTGAAAAGGGTTCAATAAATCAATTCAAATCACTACAGTCATCTTTACATAAAAATCGATTTTTTATTTAGACTAGTAATGAACGCGAGTCAAATAGAAGCGTGGGAATGGAAATAGGGTCACAATATGTGAACGTCTGCAAAATTATCAAATAAAAAAAAATATGCCCTTCACTAAAATCTTTAAAAAATTGGACCAATATTAATTGTGCGTGTAGATGTGATACTACACCAGCAGTTGAATAATTAGGTGCCAGTGTAAATACATCTGAGTACGTTCGCAAGCATGCCCCCATCTCCCTAGCTCATGCAGTAAATCTGTTTTGGCAATTAAAAAAGCTTTCTTTACACAATATATATATATATATATATATATATATATATATATATATATATATATATATATATATATATATATATATATATATATATACAGTCGATTCCGCTTAATTGGGACACATCGGGACCGAGGCTTTTTGTCCCAATTAAGCGGCTGTCCCAATTAAACATAAACATTTACTATTGGCTTCTTGGTTTGGTTTCTCTGAGCTTTGTCCCAAATAAGCGGCTGTCCCAATTAAGCGGTGTCCCAATTAAGCGGAATCCACTGTATATTACGGTTCCTGTTAAGCCGGATTCCGGCAGTTTTAATAAATCCGGTTCCGATTCCGGTTCCGATTAAAATGTGCCGGATTTAAGTCGGAGTTCTTTGTTGTTTAAACTTTTGGTGTAAGAAATTTTTTTTGGCGCAACATAATTTTTAAATATTTAGCGCTGTACAGTTAAATTAAAGCAATAAACCCTTTCTTTCTTTCCTGCATTTTCAAAACTACAATAGCGTCGACCGCTTTTAGTTCTATATGTAAGTAAAAAATATATTAAATAGGACGATTTGAATCGTATTTAGTCTAGTGGTAATACGACACTTTACCTTACGCTACTTTTGATACATTGTTTTCTATAAACTATATTTAGCTATAAAAGGATAACTTCTTTAAAGAGCAGACAGCGATCTATTTTGTGGTGTTTACAGTTTAAAAATAGTTCAATAGTTGATTTTTCTAAAAAATTTTTAATTTAGTGGATTTTGTCACGATTTAGATAAAATTCTTCGCATATTTAGATAAAGTGATATTGAATTAGATTTGAAATGCATTTTAATATCCGTTTTATGGGAAATAGTAAGATAATATGATTTAAAGTAAAGTATGAATGAAATAACAAAGTTTGGTTACGTCACACACACACACACACACACACACATATATATATATATATATATATATATGAACGTATATTATTACGTCTATATAAACCAACAGCAGTTAATTCTAAACATTGATACGAGGGTAAAAGATTTCATACATAACTTTGGTTAAACAATGGCATTACTGTAATGTTTGTTTACGTTTATTGCATTTCCTGATCGACTTTACCATAGCGTCTTACAAATTGTCTTCACGTTGGGGGAGCTAGACAGTTGGCTGTTAAACCTACGTCCATTACGATTATGTGTTAAATCTATTTAGAGACATGTACCATATGAAAGTAGTGGTTTGTTATTACTTGTTGAATTCTTTGAAATTTGTGTTGTTTTTTTTTATGATGTCTGACATTTTTTTATGAATACATTTTCCATAGTTGAAATATTTTATGATTAAAAATGAAAGCACTTTGATTAGATTATTTGGAATAATCTAACTTTCTTACATTCTTACATTCTTGATCTTACATTTTTACATCTTACATTATTACGTCTTACATCCTTACGCTATTGTGATCATTATTTATTTTGTCCACCCAAGTCTCTCCCTCCCCCGCCCCTTCTGTTTCCTTGTTTTCACCTTCTCATCCCCCCTGCTCTGCTGTTTTCACAACATTTTGACAGAACGCGTTGAAAAATTCCCCTTGGGGTCATCTTGACACGGATAGAGTGTGGCCATGGATGGGCATTGGCAGGGGAGGGGGGAGAGGACTAATCCAAGAGATTTGTTGCTGTTGTTGTTTTTTATTATTATTAATGTAATTTTATTTTTTAAAAGATATTTAACTAATCATAATTTATCCACTCGCTCTTGAACTAAAGTGTGTTGTATGGTGTGTTGTATGGTGTGTTTTATGGTGTGTTGTATGGTGTGTTGTGTGGTGTGTTGTATGGTGTGTTGTATAGTTTGTTGTATGGTGTGTTGTATGGTGTGTTGTATAAATGGTGACATTACTTCATGGAGGATAGGCCTACTTTAAAAAAAAGGAAACTTATCTATGGTTATACTCGGAGGTCAAACCATTTTGATTACATTAGCCAGGCCAATACACACACACATACATACACACACATACACATTCACACACACATACACACACATACACATTCACACACATACGCATTCACACACACATTCACACACACACGCATTCACACACACATTCACACACACATACACATACACACACCCACAAATTCACACACACACATACACACACATCAAGCTCGTCATTGAGTAGAAACAGGTGAATGGAAATAATTGGGGGGGGGGCATCAATACAAGCAGTGCCATTCTTAGATCTTTGGGGGGGGCATCAATACAAGCAGTGCCATTCTTAGATCTTTGGGGGGGCATCAATACAAGCAGTGCCATTCTTAGATCTTTGGGGGGGGCATCAATACAAGCAGTGCCATTCTTAGATCTTTGGGGGGGCATCAATACAAGCAGTGCCATTCTTAGATCTTTGGGGGGGGGCTAGGGAGAGAATTTAGAAATTAATACTGGAAGGGTGTGGGGGGGGGGGGCTTTTAGCATCGGGCAGTTGCCCTAATTTTACACATCTAGGGCCCTGAATACAGAAACCAGCATAAAGTAGCTAGGGTTTATTTGAAACAACACTCCCTCTTATTTTCCCCATAAAAATATTTTGACTTGCTATTAGTTCGAGTGAACCAAAATCACTTAAAGGGGGGGGGGGGGGAGAGGAGTCGGGCTCAAATAAAAATACAAATATTATTAATAGCTCGGATATAAGACCCCCCTCTCTCTCCCTCCCCAGTTGTTAGTATAAAAATAGATTTGCCTGCAGCAGAATGACATGAAAAAAAACATGAGGTGGAGAAAGGGGGGGGGGGGAGGATAAAGAAAAAAGTAATTGAGCTATGACCTCTTCCAGGTTTTTAAAGATAAGTTTAAATTAGATTCGCTGTGTCTTCATGATCTTTTTAGTAGGAGAAAAACGTGTGCGTGTGTGTGTGTGTGAGAGAGAGAGAGAGAGAAAGAGAGAGAGAAAGGAGAAGAGAGAGTGACAGAGAGAGAGGGAGGGAAGGAAGAAAAAGAAGAAGAAGAAGAGAGAGAGAGAGGGGGGGGGAGAAGAGAGAGAGATGAATAAAAATACCATTTAATGAATGATGGCAATCCCTACTTTCCATTAAAAACCTAAAATTAGGTTCGGCATGTCCCAGTGACCTTTTTATTGGGAGAATAACGTTTGTGTAAAAGAGAAAGAGAGAGAGAAAGAAGAGAAAGAGAGCGGGGGAGTGAAAGAGAGAGAGAGAAATAGAAAGAAAGAGAGGCCAAGAATATAATCACCAATTAATGGATGATGGCAATCACTAAAACTCTCAATTAGATTCGCCTGTAACGAGCCACTGACCACTACTGACCTGTGTGATTGACCTCCTGGGTCGAGCAGGGAGAGATGTAGAGTACTTTCCCGTAGTGTCCAGTGTAGTTCAGGCGTGCTGTCCTAAAGTAATCCACCATTTGCCTGGCTGTTTACGAAAGCTGTTTTTGCTCGGCAAGATGTATGAAATCAAACAAAATATCCCTATTATTTGTCGGTGGTGTTATTCAGTCCGGCTGTGTTTTAAGAAATCATGATGTCGTCCCTGACCACTGTCCACGACCATCCCTCGGACGTTCTGTCATCGACTCCTTGGACATGTGACAGAAGTCGTCAGGAAGATGACCGTCTGATGTTGTCTTGAAACGCTGTCACTGTCAATGGCATAACGCCCAGGCTGTGCGACACATTTCGTTTTAAGACATCTGTGTTTGAAAACAAACAATTAACAAAGAAAGAAAACTTCTCGCCTCGCTCTGGTTTGTTTGTTTAACTTTTAAAAACAAAACAAAAAAAAAAGAACTCTAATTATGATGACGCAATTTAGCGTTAACATTTGAAAGGGAGGAAATAATCACTAACATACATAATATACTGCGAACACACATCTGTCGGTTTTTTAAAACAAAATGCAATGATGATGATTATTTCACAACAAGAAAACCACTTCTGAAATTGTCGCTCCACACACTAAACACAGACCCACCTACACGATTGTGTCCCCCCTTGTTCATATCCTACGAACGGAAAGGGTGGGGTGGGGCGGGGAGGGTGGGTGTGGGGGAAAAAAGGGGGAGAATTCTATGGAAATATTCCCCCACCACAACTCCTACTTACAAACCAAGTAAAGTACTAGGAGCATTATAAAAGGTGGGAGAATTAAAACTGGTGTGGCAGGTATATCTCGGTAACAGTGAACTTACCTGGCCGGTATTGGGACAGTTGTTAACTGTCGTGGTGACCGTGGGTGATTGCGCGCGCGCGGCTGTGCGCTTACGATGTTTGTGTGTGTGTGTGTGTGTGTGTGACAGAGAGAGAGAATATGTGTATGCGGGTGTCTGTGTGTATTTAAACTCCAAATTAACCAACTTCTAGAGATAAGATCGGTATTAAACTTTTGTTGAACTAAAACCTGTTTTCGCTTTTTTTTGCAATTTTTTTTTTATTTCCAAAAAAAAAAAAATAATAATTTTACTCACATCATAATTAGCTGCTTCCAGAATAATGATGTGAGAGAAAAGTGGTGAGGCACCATTTAAATATGCTTAGGGGGCCCCTAGGCAAAGGAACCTATGAAGGCCCCTATCTCTCTATATATTTACATATATGGGGGGGTCCCTTGGCTTGGGTGATGGGGGCCCCAAAGGTATACACCTGGAACGTCTTATGTTTCAGGACGGCTGGATTCGTCACTAAAACTAAAAGTTAATACATGACATCATTTTTAACATTCTAAAATTATCCTTCGAGACCACAAGCGGCACAATTGAATGGGCCCCTCCCCCATCTTATCAGCTACATACAAGATTATTTTTAAAATCATGAGCGATTGAATTCAATGAAGCACCGCTCGGCCCAGTGCCTGGGCAAGCCCATGTGTTAAGACGTTCCTGCCCCTTATACCCAGGGCCGGCCTTGGCCCGATTGCACCAAATTGGGCCCCGCGCCTAACAGGGGCCCCGAAATTCACATTTATATTAATAGTAATAGTTGTTATTGTAAAAAAAAAGAATTAGAGGAGGGCCCTCACAAGCATCCGTTAAATTGGGCCCCGCAATTCGTAAGGCCAGCCCTGCTTATACCTGCGCACACGCCACCCCCCTCCTCCATGTGCAAATCCGTTAAGGTGGCTTTGTCTTTCCTCTTTATCTTCATTATTCGCAATATCTCTTTCAGATTTTTATTTATCACCCGAGGCGGGATAAGCAGTACCGGGGGAGGGGGAGCCTAAGGTAAGTGTCATTTGAGGGGCCTATGATGAGTGTCATTGGGGGGCCTGTGGTGAGTGTCATTTGAAGATCTGTGGTGAGTGTCATTTGAGGGTCCTTTGGTGAGTGTCATTTGAGGGGCCTGTGGTGAGTGTCATTTGAGGGGCCTGTGGTGATTGTCATTTGAGGGGCCTGTGGTGAGTGTCGTTTGAGGGGCCTATGGTGAGTGTCATTTGAAGATCTATGGTGAGTGTCATTTGAGGGTCCTTTGGTGTCATTTGAGGGGCCTGTGTTGAGTGTCATTTGAGGGGCCTGTGGTGAGTGTCATTTGAGGGGCCTATGGTGAGTGTCATTTGAAGATCTATGGTGAGTGTCATTTGAGGGGCCTGTGGTGAGTGTCATTTGAGGGGCCTATGGTGAGTGTCATTTGAGGGGCCTGTGGTGAGTGTCATTTGAGGGGCCTGCGGTGAGTGTCATTTGAGGGGCCTGTGGTGAGTGTCATTTGAGGGTCTATGGTGCGTGCTATATGAAGGATTGGAACAAAATGTTTAGTGAGTAAAAAGAAATCCCTCTCACAGTCTGTCTCTCTCTCTTTCTCTCTTTCTCTCTCTCTGCCTCTCTCCCTCTTTCTCACTCTCTGTCTCTCCCTCTTTCTCTCTCTCTCTGCCTCTCCCCCTTTCTCTCTCTTTCTGTGCCTCTCCCTCTTTCTCTCTCTCTTTCTCTCTGCCTCTCCCTCTTTCTCTCTCTTTCTCTATCTCTCTCACTCTGTCTCTCCCTCCCTGCCATTACAGTGTACCGTAAAGCGACACGCAGAAGACTTCAATAAACAAAGAAGTTTTCCTCTCCCCGTGCAAACAGAAGGAAATAAGTAGCACACACACATAGAACACAAAACAAAACACGTGATCGTCATGTGACAAACCCAATTCGTTAAACTTTACTTCATTTGTCTTGTGACGTCTTTTATGGATATCTCATCCGCACCTCCGACCTCCCCCTCCCCAAAAACACCCCTTTTTTAAATAGTTCAATTATCTTTTAACAAAAAATTTCACGAAATACGTATACAGATACTGAATGTTGGTCTTTATTTGGAAGGAGGTACTGAAGAGGTTAAGGAAATGGTAAAAACACAACAACCAAGAGTAGAAAATTTTAAAGATTTGTGTCAAATTTCTATGACGCAATACAGTTAATTTTAATGTTAATCCCAGTGCTTTCAATGTGAGGAAAAAATATTACTTTTCTTGTATTTTAACGTTTATTACTAATTTATTTTATTATCAATTTGTTAAAATTGAATAATTTTAAAATAGTATCTTTGCAGCTGTGATTTAGCTTGCATCGAGGTGCGAAACGGTAGTTAAAAGTTAGGCAATCCATCACTGAGTACCGGCACCTAAAATTTTTTTTTACAAAAATAAAAAAAGCACTGGTTAATACAGACACTGTGCTAGGCACTCTTTTTTATTTGTATTCAAATACAGGGCGGGACCTTTGAATTGGCAAGCTAGGGACACCCCCCCCCCCCGCCTAAAGGTGCCCCCTTACTTTTACTAATTGTTAGCCAAACTGGAACTATCATTCACGGACCAGCTACGTTGGCCTAAAAACCCAAAGTTTCTTAAGGGGTCCGTCTGGGCAGATGAAGTGTAGAATTTATCTGTGTCTGTCACCTAGGAATATAAAGGGATTGTGTGGTTAGCACAACGCCCAGCCGCCTGTACTCCCCCCTCCCACAACAAGTCAGATACCTATTTAAAGAGTAGACTTACAAGAAACTTTCACCAGGACCTGGGGGAAAAAAAAAACTTTCTAGATTTTCGTCGAGTATCAAACCCGGGGCCTTTATGTTCCCTAAGCAAGTGATTTTTTTTTTTTTGTATATTTTCTTCTGCGGACTAGAAAATCTTTCTAGCGGACAGCCGATAATTAAAAAGGTCTTTGTATCTAGTTGCCGGGAGATAAATCTAGCATACGCAGTACTCACGGGACAACACCGGTTGTAGCCCCTTTATCGATTCCAGCGCCATTGCCAATGAAGCCAACAGAGACCCAATTTTTGTGATTTACGCTCCGAGTCAGCACCGTGTGGTGTATTTAGAATGAGTTTGTCATAACCACCGGCGGCGGAACGAAATATTTAAAGGGGGGGGGGGGGCAAACCAAAATTCAAGGGGGGGGGCCAAAGCCCCCACTTGAAAATTTAAGGAGGGGCAAGACAAAATATGACCGAAAGACAAATTTTACCCCCTTAATTCTATAATAGAATATAGTAATTCTGTAGCAAGTATTTAATCTATATTATTAAAAAATAATATATTAAAAGAAATAAAAATGAACATTGAGCACTTCTGTCGTCAACTGATTCGTAATGTCAGTTTGTTTACAAATTTAATAGTGAAATTAGATCAGAAAATTACTGATAATTATCATGAATGATGATGAATATGAAACCGGAAACTGGAAACTCAATAAACAAAAAGTAATTTATGAAAAGATAATAAATAATTGTATTTTCTTTAAAAATTACATTTGCCGTCATTCGGTAAATGGCAATACTTCTCTATAATTATAAGACGCATTTGCTATCTGTCTGTCTGTTCCCTTAAAACTCAAGATCCAGACAACCAAATAACGTGAAATTTGATACACGCAGTGGCGCAACCGGGGGGGGGGCAGGGAAGGCTTGAGCCACCCCCAGGCCTAATCATCAATACATAATTTGCGTTATAAAGTTTCTAAAAAGACTGTCAAACTGTCTTTTTTCAATATGTGAGCCCCCCCCCCCCCAGCATTTTTTGCTGGTTGCGCCACTGGGTACACGTACACAAAATTACATGGGGAATGTTCTTAAACAGGCTTCGTTCCATCTCAATGGGTACTTAAATTGTAATTAATTATTTTGGATATCAAAGACATGAAAATTGGCAAACTTTTACCCTGATATCAGGTTTTACGAGCTTCTCTCCCACATAGCTAACTAAATATTATCGGTACGGGGAACCAAATATCATTACTTACTACATTATTACATTCCATTCCTTCATCCATAGGAATTGTCCTCTTTTGATACAGTCATGCCTTAGAGAGAGAGAGGGAGAGAGGGAGGGAACGAGGGAGGGAGGGAGGGAGAGAGGGAGGGAGGGAAAGAGGGAGGGAGGGGAGGAAGAGAGAGGAACTGCCAAAAATGGTGTGTATCACATTGCTTTAAGATAAATGTACCCTTTTATTGCATGCAAATAAACCCTTTTTACGCGTCTTATTTTAAATCTTAATTAAACGTCAAATTACGCTTCTTAAATAAACAGAAAACATTATTTTAAACCCGGGCAAAGCCGGGTACTTGCAACTAGTTTTAAAATATGCCACAACAACTCTCAATAATGTGATTACTGTAAAATGTCAATTAATTATAATTTCTTTCAAATATTAAATTTAAGAAATAAATCAAATGAATTATGAAAATAAAAATGATACATATAAACTAAAATGAATTACAAAGTTAAAAAAGTTAAAATTTTTGGGGGGGCAGACTGGAAATTCAGGGGGGGGGCGCAGCCCCCCCTTAAAAGTTTTAGGGGGGGGGTGCTGCCCCCCCTGCTCCGCCGCCAGTGCATAACGATATTCATTTTTATTTTACATATGTAGAGAGCATCAAATTGTAGCGTAAGTTGCACCAAGGGGCGAAATAAAATGCCACCCAATCAAAGCTAAAAAAATAAATAAACTGTAGATGCCAGGCCAGGACCCCTACCCCCCAATTACGCAACTGACCGTGACTAAACAACCTGAAGAGAAAATTTTTAACTGATAACTAAATTAGTTCTATCAGCTTGTTCTTTGTGTTTTAACCAATAAACAAATTACTTATGTCAGCTTAACCCCAAATAAGCATTTAAATAAAGTTGTAACAAAGACTCAGAAACAAAGGACACACACACACAATATATATATATATATATAAATAGAAGTCATGGGAAATACTTACATTTTTTTAAAGTTTATTCAGAGCTCAGGTAAGTATAAAAAGAGTTAACATGTATAGGCAAGTGATATATACATATATATATATTAATTAAACAATCCTACATTCATTGAGTTATGAAATCAAAGGGAGGTAACAACCCTTTAAGAACTCACAATATTTTTGGTCTTTGACTGCAGTTCTTTAAGAACTTTCCCTAAATGGTCCAATTTTATTTACATAAAATATTCAAGTGCCCTTAATGCTGTCAGAGTAGCCATGACAAACAGTCGTTGAATTTTTTTTTCTAACACAGACAAATGTTTTTATTTTAAGCTAAAACTGTAATATTAGTCCATTTGAATTCTCTTTGCCTTTTTTTTTGCTCTACAGGGAGAAATACTAGAGAGAAGAGAAACAACCCAGCAACTAAGGCTGGATTTGATAGCGTTAGTTGTATGAACAAAACTACAAGAACGAGTCAAAATGATTTCTAACATAATACTTTAGTTGGTATTGTAATAGTAATAAAAAATAACGTTTTAAGACATTCATTATTGTTTATTTTTGCTTACAAAGCAGCTCCACACACAGAATATACTTTATTTTTCCTGACATTTGAAGAATGAAAGTAAAACTTAATCACACACACACACACTCATTTCACATTTCTTAGACAAAGAATACAAAAAAAAAAGGCACTTACACTCTTTGACTTGATTTAGGAAAAAATATGAAATGACACGCAATAAAAAAACAAAACAAATGTCAATGAGACTTCTGATGCAGCAGCAAATAAACAAAAAAAAAACAACAAATGAACAGGACATTTTTAATACAGTTGGTAAGAGTCTAATAAGAGAAATTTCATAACAAGGGAAGTAATTACTAATGTGCTAATTTCATGAAATATTAGCAACACTGCTTCTGAACATGTAGCTACCACATGAGTAATATATATATAAAATGCAAGATTAATGTGTTAAACAGATTTTAAAGTAAAATATGGTACCCATTTCATAAAAATTAGAATTAAATATTTATTGTAAAAATTGGAGAAAGAATGGAAAACAACAGAGATCCAAAAGCAATATATAAGGCAACACCCAATGAGAAGAGGCCTAGAGGCAGACCAAGAAGCAGATGGTTAGAGGAAGTGGAGAAAGACCTTAAAGCCATAGGAGTGAGAGAGTGGAGAAAGAAGACCCTGGATCAGAAAAAGTGGAGAAGAGTAGTATGGCAGGCCAGGGCCCTAAATGGGCTGTAGAGCCAAAGGAAGAAGAAAAATTGGGTATCTGGAAAAAAAAAAGTAAAGTTTCCCTAAGGGCTTGTCGAGGCTAATGAAGTGTAGAATTCATCTGTTTCAGAAACCACAGCATATAAAGGGACAGTGGTTAGCACAATGCCGAGCCACCTTTACTCCCCAACTTAAAGTCAGGTACCCATTTTAAGCTGGGTGGACTTGGGGGACTTTCACCAGGATATGAGTTAAAGTTTCATAATTATTAACTTAGCTCCAATGAAAGTTAAATACTATACCCACATAATAAATTAACAAATTTTAACACAGGCTGAATTTGGCCCATCAAAACTTTAACAAAAAAAAACAGCCTAATATAAATATAAATAAGCTGGTAAAGAACATTATAAAAAGCACATTTTATACGGTTGTCTAACTCAATAGTTCACACAAGTCTGACCCTGCAGTTGCCTGGGTCCCTGGGCAAGCCCAGCTATGGTGCCCTTCTTAAAGAATTTTCTTTAAATAAAAAAATATCATATGGCTCACATAGGTACATTTTGGGCCTTTAGCACATGCCAAAGTTGCTGATACTCGGGCCGGCAACGGTTTCAAATTTAAACAGTCACACTGCTGTCAAATGATACTGTGACTGACACTGAATACAAATTTAACTATCAATATTTTTAAACTGTCAATCGTGAGATGATCATAAATCGATCAAAATCAAAACCCTACATTCCGTGAAAAATTAAAGAAAAATAAATGTACATCATGTTCAGAAACCTGTGTCAAATTTCATATCTCGTTGAAAATTATGACTAAAAAAATATAAATAAATGGATAAATCACCATGATGATTTAAATCAAATTTTTAATTTATTGAGCAATGCTAACATGACATGAATAAAATAAAAGTAATAAATGTGTAAAATAGGTTAAATACATCAACAAATGTAAAATACATTTCTTAAAAAATAAATGCTTAATGCTTGGTCTTTAATATTTCCAAATATGGTAAATTCTCAGTGAATGTTATGACTAGACAAGTTAAAAATTACATTTAACTTTACTAAAATGTTGTAAGATTTTTAGAAATTAAAAAAACAACAAACGCACAGAATAAAATTTAAAACATTCTTTACCCTAGGGAAAAAAAAAAAGACTTAAATTTAAAAATTGACCATAAAAATGTAATTATTTTTTGTACAGAGATACTTTTATGTATATTTGGAGTTGATTACATTTGACAGTTTCTAACCAAGCTAATTGTATACAATGAAATCAATTAAATGTATTATATATGAGTATTTATTTAAAAACATGTGTTTTAAAAAAATGTAAGAAAACAATTTCTTATAACTAATTATTACTACTAACAGGAAACCAGTGATTGGTAAAAAATAACTGGACTATTAAATCATCAACATTAGATTTTTGTAAAAATTTCAAATCAATGAGGCAGCTCAACTAAAAAATAATAAAGTATAATTTAAAACAAGCACAACAGATGAATTTAGCATGTATATAAAAAATAAAAAAAAAACAACATAAATATTGCACATGGAAATAAATTTAACAACCGGTAAATGATGTTGCCTTATACATTTACTACAATAATAAAATAAACATTGTTAAAATAAAATACACAGGCTCAAAGAAAATGCAGAAATCTGTTTTTTTGTTTTCACTGAAATAAAATAATAAACTTCCACAGAAACACTTACAGTAATAAAAAAAAAAGGGATTGTAAATAATAAATTTCTATAAAATAAATAAATCACAAACAAGTTTGCAGGTCAAAATTCCATTTCTACAAAATGTCAACTAATTGAATCATAATGGTAAAAAAAAAAAAAAACAGCCGTCAGTATGAGAGATTCATACCTCAATATTTTTTGCACCAGAGCATTATGTTGCACTTTTAATTTAAACATGCTATAATGTATAATGTGTTTAAACGAATAAAAAAAACAAGTTTGTTCTTCTACTGCAGAGGAGAGTGGGAAAAAAAAGTATGCGAATGACAATTTTGGAAAAGGTCATCGGCAAGATGTTATGTCACCATTTGATCCTAGGGGAGTTTGATGCTAAAAAAAAAACCCACCAACATACTGTTTACATCAATTATCAGCTGTTGTGGAAAAGAAAAAAAAACTAAAAAATTTTATATTTATCAATTATAATAAAAAAAAGACCTTGATCAGTTAATTTTTTTTCTCCTTGTTACCAATTGACCAAAATGTAAAAGACACAGCAGCTTAGTCTAGCAAAAATAACATTTAAACATTCTTAACAAAAATTTATTATTGGCTATTTAACTAAGTGAAAAAAAAGTGTAATGAAAGAATTAAATTATAAATCAAAATGAGGATGTGATTTACCAATAAGGAATCTTTGTGCAGAATTAAAAAAAAAAAAAAATGCAACATCACTACATTTATCTCCAAGCCCACATTCTTCTAGATTGATTCAATCTGCTATATGTGAACATCTTAAAATGCGCTGAGTAACAGAAACACATGCAGTTAAAAAAAATTAATGAATTGATGGTGATTGACGGCAGATTGAAAGCCCCTGATAGTAGTGCAGCATAGGTTTGATTCTTTTTCATCATAGCTATTGTTTTAATGGAATCCTGACAAAGTTACTAAACCTCACGGTACATAACCAAAATCAAAGCAAATGAGTTGTTTTTTTTTTAATTACAAACAAATTTCAATATTTTGATATTTCTTTCAAAGGACAATAACAAGACCGATGGAATAATTATACGTAATATACAAATATTTTGTTTATTTTTTAAAAATCTAGATATGTATCTGTTCATGAGCAGTAAATTTCCATATTTACTGACCTTTTCAAATATTAGACATCCAAACCACCCTGAGAGTAGAGATCAGATATACAACTTTTTAAAATTTATAGATGCAATTTTTAATGAAAATAAAAGAATCTTCATTGAATGCCAGTGAACTAAAAACATAACAAGCAGTCGACTGGCACAAAAAGAAATGGAAAACGTTTTAAAAATGCAACTAAGGGCATAAAATGAAATCAATATCACAATTACACTGAATGAAAGAAGCACTATAAAGAAAAACTTTAAACTATAGAAGAGAAAAAAAATTGGAAACGACTTGGCAGTGCAAAGCAGTAAAAACACCTTAAAAGGTTGGAGGAAAAGAAAGTCATCTAAAATCATAAAATGACTGAACCATTAGAGAAGACTTAAACACGGAAACATACACAAAAATATATTTATAAGTAGAAAGCCTATCATGCGGAGCACAATTTTATAAATATTCTAATTTAAGTTAAGGCATTTTTTAAATGCAAGATAAACTGTAGCTGCAAATGAAGATAATTACCACTCCCATGTTAACTCTCAATCTAAAACCCTGTCTCTAAAATTTTTTTAGACCCTGGCCCACTTTAAAATGAGAAGATTCTTTTTAAAAAATTTGATAATAATCAGTAACTTAAAATTTTCAATGCAACAAGAAAATTGAATCAAACAGCCTAATTATAAGGGAGGATGAATGGTCAAGTGGTGTAGAGAGCTTGACTTGTCAGCCTGAGAGTCCCAGACTAGAGCCTCTGTGTGAATCGGGGGGGATTTCCCCAGACCCGGGTAGAGCTTTTTTTTTCAAAAAGTCCTGCAAGACCACCTAAGTTTAAATGGGTACCGTACCTGACCTTATTTGGGGAAGTAAAAGGGCACTGTGCTAACTACACAATCCCTTCACATGCCATTGTTACAGAAACAGACGAATTCTATACTTCATTGGCTTTTAATGTCTAAGGGAACATAATTTTTTTTTTTTTTACTAGCTTGGTACATTGAATCATATCAAAACATACGTGAAATGAAAAAAAAACAAATTTACTATTTGAATCTAAGTCATTATTGATATGATCTGCTTTTAGAGCCCAAATTTCAGGCTATTAAAAAATGTACATCTGAATCTGTGTATGATTCAGCATCATTAGATCCAATAAAAGATTGAGTAGAGAGTCGATCAAGTGGAACTGTGCTGTAGTGATTCATAACTTGGTGGAGGAGGAAGTGATGATACAGGCTGTTCGGTAATGGGCAGAGAGACATACCCATCGGACGTGAGAGGGGGCGGATGGGGGTAATTGTTTATAGCCGGATTAATCCCACCCGTGGATGTGCTGAAATGTTCGCTACTGTAGTAAGGGTAGCTGGGAAGACGTCGCAGCCTGCTCCGTCGAGACGCTGTGGTGCCCTGCAATGGAGGACTGGAGGGACCTTCCTCAGCTTCATTGGTGATGTCATCAGAGTCTCTTTCCTGAGATTCCATCCTCCCAAAAACACACTCTTCATATGATGGTGGTACTGAATAAAAAAAAGAACAGCTAGACATATGAAATTCAGCTAAAACTAGTAAAAAACAAACTGCCAAGTTTAACTAAATCAACTTATCAAATTCATAAAAGTTAATTATTGACGAATTTCATTAAAATAAAAAACAACTTTTTTCTTCATAAAATCTTACATTCGCAATGGCGTCTAACTGGGGGAGAGGTAATCTCAACCTCTGTATCAGGCACAAAGGAGTTAGCTCGAAGTGGAATGGTGCCAATAAAAATATTGCCTTTAAGGTGAACCATCTTCCAACCTACTGGAACTTCAACCTGTTAAGTCAGATGAATGAAATGTGAGTTGTCTTTTTATTTTTTTTTAATAATCAGAACAACAATACTTGTAATGGAGGACCAGATAGCCATGTGACAGTGCTAAACTTCTGATACAAAAGTCCAGGTTTTATGCCAGAATGAGTGTCAGGACTTTTTTCAGAGTCCGACCAATGTCCCAAGCCCACCCAGCTTGAAAATGAGTATATAAAAATTATTATGGCAAACAAAGGTCGCTACAGAAACGAACACTACTTCAACCAACCTCAAAGGTCTGAAACTTTCTACGGAGGAGCATGTAATGGCCACTAATTTGCATAACTTTGAATATTTTCTTTTGCACTATTAAAAACTTCATTAGTCTATTAAACAGATTGTATTAGAATCATGCACTTCCTTTTCAGAATAAATCAAATGTTTAATAGTCAAACCTTCATTGACTGAAATGTACTTTTCAGCTTCTTTTTTTCCACTTACTTGAATTTCATACATAATGTCAATTATGTTACACCCCTCCAGCAATGATGGGGCAACAGCTGGAATGGTACAAAAATTGACATATTGACAAGCTTTCCCTGCTCCAATTTCATCATCTGTTTCAAAAAGCACCCAGTTGTTGATTTTGTCGTGATACTTAGGATTCCCGGAAGAGAATAAGCTGTCACTGTAGCCAGTGTAACGTACAGTCTGTTTATTAAATTTAAAAAAAAATGGAAATATTTCTTGCTCAATGTTTTTGTTTATTGAAAAAAACACAACATAATTTCAAATAAAACTTGATAAGAAGAAAAAAAATAATTCAAGAAGTTAAATAAAGACCATAAAATGTGTAATTTTACAAAAATTTTAGTTAATACATTCCAAAAAAAAAGTAAATTGGAAGCATTAAAAAATAATATTTCTACTAATTAGCCAAAGCATTTCAATGGTAAATTGATAGAATACAAAAAAATTTTTTTTTATAAAGCTTATAGAGCCGAAAGCATTTCAATCTCAAAGGTAAATCCAGGGGCTAAAAAAACAATACACTAAAGTAATAGTTTTACAAATATCAAAATCCATTTTCTCAAGGGCTCAGCAAAGTCAAACTAGATAAAGTTGAGGACAGATAGAGACCGGTAAAGGTCATTACTATTTCAGAGAAGACAGTAGAAGTTAGTAGCTCATTAGACAGGAGCTACTGGGGATGCAGTATAAATGGTGTAACTTGTTGACTGTTAGTCACAGGTTTGCTCTCCAATGAGAGCTGGGGATTTTCCAGGTCATTTTGAAGTTCCCTTTATGGCTATTTTGCAATCGGCGATGTAAAAATGGCACTTAAAAAAAGAAATTATTTCCCATAGGTGGTTCATAGGAAATAAAATATAAATATCTCATCAATACAGTGACTTATGATTCATAAATACAATGATATGGCAGACTGAAGCCACCCCCACTATTAATATTTTTAAAAAAGTCAATCATCCAAAGACATAAACTCTTTAAAAAGAACACTGTTGTCAATATAATATACATAAAAGCGATTTGGGTTCTGCGTTAAATCGAAAGTAAAGAATTAATACAACAGTGTTCCAGTTTAAAATACAATCTGCCCAAAATCAAGACTAAGGGGATATAACTCTAAGCATGGTACAGCTTGTAGATATCAATAACAAAAGATGGAAGTAATGTAAAGAGATCTCACAGTAATTATTAAAGAATCTCCTTAGGGCAGCGGTCAGGGAACTGTAAATTACCCCAAATGGGAAAAAAAATTAAATTTCTGGGGGTAAAAAAGAAACTTTTGTAAGTGAAAAGTATATATTTTAAATTTGCTATAGGGTAATATCAACTTACACAAAAATATTTTGGAGTAATAATTAAAAAAGTTCCCCGGCCGCTGCCTTAGGGCTTTAATCAATGAAAATTGTAAATACATACTATCCATTTACCTGGAACAAAGACAAGACCACACCACAGATGGAAGATGTCGCTTTATTACTGACCAGGATGTCATAGTGCAGGGGCTCTCCTGGCACGAATCCACTTTTCTGAAGCCACAGGTGGACATAAACATTTCCTGAATCACAGCAGCAGCCCTCATACATCTGTTCTTTTTCCAAATGTTGCGGCAGCTGAAGAATTTATAAGTTTTCAGAACGTTACAGAGACTTATTAAAAGGTTTGAAACTGTGTTTTTTTTTTCCCTTTCATTTTGTAGCATTATTAAATCATTATTCAGATCATCTTGTGTTGTACATGAAATTTTTGAGTTTTCTTTATTTATTATAAGCGTTTGTATTATTTCTTGATCATATGTGTGATACATTTACACATACAACATATGAATGAAAACACTGTGTGTTATTTTTTTTTTTTACATATTATTTATTTAAAAGTTCATTTACTCACTCTTCCAACATAGAAATTAATACACATTTTATATCTTGCTCACAAATAAGTTGGAATCAATATGATGCTGTTGTAAAATAGCTCATCACACTAGATCCATGAATAGAAATTAATAATTGAAAATGCACAACGTTCATTCTTAAAAATTTAAGTTAGTCTGATGGTTTTTCAATTATTTTCCCAGGGTCTTGTTTGGACTCCCTTCTACTTAGATTTCTTCTTTAAGTGTCCAGATTTTTATTTTTGTAAGACCAACTTACAGACCAGTATGAGCTGTGACTGCCTCCTGCTAATATATGGTTTATGGTTTAGTTGAAATGAAATTTCATGAATAATATTTATCCAAATTTCAGACACAATTTATCAATTATACACATCATATCATTATAATGCGGATAATTCACAGTCAACACACAAATTTATAGAAATATGTAAATCACACTTGTTAAAGAATATCCTAAGAGATACATTTAACCCATATGTATTACTTCTAAATCCAATATTCTATCAATAAGTACTAGTGGGATAGTTTTATTGGGATAATGTATATCTCTTCCAAAGCCAAATATGCTGTGTCCATCTGAAGATGTCCTGACGATTGTTAAGTTAGAGAGATAACTTGCTAAGATTTAAAAATTATGACTTGCACCTTGTCCTTCCAGATTACAGAATTGCTTTAAATATAGCAACAGATTAAAGGACAAAAAAAAACAACCTATAAGCAAAAATACTTCAACACATAAAGCTTACTGATGCTCCAGGCACAGTGGACAAGTCCAGATGCCTGATAACAGTCAGGTCCTGTTCCATCTGCAGCACACCTTTCCAGCCTCTGTCCATTGTAACAATACACATGTAGCGAACAAACCCTCTGCGGCCTTCAAACGAGGAAGGAACGTCAACCGGCAATGTAAAATCAAATGGAAAAACATGCATCCCAGCTGGTGTGTTATCTGTCTGACCTAAAGAAAAGATTAAAAATAGGAATATATACATTAAGAAAAAAAAAAGATCGTTCAAATGAATGAAGAGATCAGTACACAGAATGCTGTTAATCTGGATATTTAATTTAAAAAAAAAAAGAGAGGAGGTCTAGCAGGACTGCAGCAAGGTAATCATGGGCACTGACAATCTCTGCCAACTGCTTCGACCTCCAACCAGACTCACTCACCGATTGCTAAGTTATTAGATTGTAGATTAATGTACCTGACAGGGCCCCCGACATGTTTCGCAGCCCTCTGTAAGGTGGTAACTAAAGATGTAGTTAATAAAAAAAACAATAAGACTCTGAGAAAACTAACCAACTTGAGCAAAGAACAAACACGAGACACTGTCTGTTTTATCAGAGCATAAATAAATGAAATAACCTCATGAACTTTTAAGCGTGGACATTTTCAAGCCAGTCAGCTTTTTGAGGAATGTGTGTCTTCATGATTTCCATGAATATATTCTGATGCATGATATGAGCAAATGAAAGGGTCATGTTTGTGCTAGAGAATATATTGAAATGATCGTGCGATTTTATATAAAAACAGTTGTATGCCAATAGCTACGCACATTTTGTGTTTATGTAGCAGAGAATGCAAATGTAATAAATTAATTTGTCTGCATGTACAGAAGAATATTAACTGTTCATCAGTCAGCCCTATCAAGATAGGTATGAAGCACTTCAACACCAACGTTGCAGATCTGTTAGATGTATATGCTTCCAGAATAGAAGGAGATAATAATTTTGACAGACATTTAAGAGAATGGGGAATAAAAAAGATGGAAAAGAAACACATTTTTATTCTGATTTCTGGTGAGATGCTAAGAGAAAAAAATTGTTTTTTAAATTACCAAAAAAAAAAAAAAAAAACCAAAACCCATTAAAAATCATGAACACTGGTTGAAATGATAATGCTAAAGCTTACCTCTGCTTTTATAAAGTTGATATTCACTATCTATGTAGATTTCCTGCGCCTGATAGTGTTTAGACGATTCACCATTAGGAACGTCCCACTTTGATCTAGCTCTACCAATGAACTTGATGTCAATCGCTGCAATAATGTACACAAACATATTGACCGTCATCATATTTTTGTTTTTTTTTTATCATTTTGAAAAGCTGATAAAAACTTAACCTCTACTGTAGCTTAAAATTTTATCTATATCTGTTCAAGTGTAGCTGTCATTTCAAAAATAACCAATGGATCACCATATATCATTCCCTGAATAACCTCCAGAATGAATTACTAAACAGAAAAGTA
This sequence comes from Bulinus truncatus, assembly GCA_021962125.1. Lineage (NCBI taxonomy): Eukaryota > Metazoa > Mollusca > Gastropoda > Planorbidae > Bulinus > Bulinus truncatus. Next base: position 5,379,851 of record JAGDYQ010000037.1, on the reverse strand, counting down.
AATAAATTCAACAGTTACTTTTCTTTAAAAGCAGAACATCAGAGTGAAAAAAATCTGTTAATGTACAACCTAATAAATATACTCTATCAAGAAAAAAAATAACGGCAAAAAAAAAAAAAAAGAAAAAATATATTAAAAATCATATTCTGTTATAAAACTTACAATTAATCCATGTCTCTTTTGCGAGTTTAATCACAACACTTCCACTGACAGACTGTCCAGCGATATAAATTGAATTAGCTTGGCTAAAATGAAGTTCAAATAATTCTATTCTCATTTTATCTACCTGAAATGATTAAAATAAATAATTCAATAATGATTCAAAGATTGTTTGAGGCTATCAAGCAAAAATAAAATTAACTGATTAAAAAAAAAAACCCTCTGAATGGGTGGAATTCGGGGAGACGTAATTTCTTTCAAGAATGACTAAACAAGTACCAATATTTTCTTCCAATGATTGTCAGCAAGTTAGGTGTAAATGAAAACATTAAAGAACTGTAAACAAAATAAGGTACAGAAGAAAAAAGTTGAGAAGACAAAATAAAACTCATGACATATGACAACCGTGTCATTAAGCAGTGCACCACACTTCGCAATCAAGAGACAGTAATAACAGAGAACACAAAAATGTTAATAAAGTTATTATGAAAAAATTGATAGAACATTTAGAAATCAAAAGATTTTTTAAAACTTATATAGAGTAGATCACCAAGTTTCCTATGTAATAAACAATATAGAACTATCAAGCACCACATTAACCTCAGCTTATTAATTTTGAAAGTTGAAAACCATAAGCATTTACTCTTGGCAATTGAAGTGTCTACAGAATCTATCTGGCTTTTAAGCTATGCACTTATTACAATGTGATAAATATTACTTTAATTAGCAGACTTACACTTTCCAGTCTACAGACAGAAATATTAGAGTTAAAGAAGGTTTAGTCTACTAAAGAAAACAAGAAGCAATTCCATTCGAAAATTCGGCTGATCATTTACAGCTGCATTGAATGCAATGTACCAGTAAACTCTATTTCTAAGGTTATAACGGCTTGTGCATCATTATGTCCAAATGTTACAATTGAAAGTCTGCCAAATGCATCAACAATTGCTCAGATGAGCAGGGAAATGGGCGCTATTGCAGATCTTCAGCTTGTTGATACTTTGATTGTGGCTGACTGTGCAACCAAATTCTAAGGCAGAGGATTACGTTCAGCATATTTTGCAGACTTTAGATGACTTAGCTGAAACATATAGTGTTTTTTACTCTGTCAATAAAGACCCTGTTAAAAGGCAAATCTGTGGGAAAATTGTTTCAACCCTTACTGACAGAGCATCAGCTAATCATGCAGCTATTTCACAACTTAATGTTGTACTTGAAACTGAGCTGCTTGAGCTACACTGTCATCTACATCCACTGGATGGAATAGCCAGTGAAGTCAGAAAAGAATTGACCAAAACGAACTCAGTCACAAGTAAGACATATGGTTCAGACTGTAAAGCAGCAAATCTTCTTTACTCCATTTCAAAGTTGAGGTAAGTATTTTACTATTTAGCCAAACAAACGTAAATTAAGTATAAATTCTACATATTTTTATATGCTATTCAATGTATAATATATTTAAATTTTCAGATACAAAGCCAAGGGTGACCCATCAGGTTTCAAGTCCTTCTTAAAGAAAAATGGACTTCCATGTAGTACTTTTCCTAGGTATGTGGGCAATAGGCTTCATATACTGTTTCACTCATCTGGAGTGGTGTACAGACATAAGCAGTTGCTCATTCAGTACCTAGAAAAGTATTGCAACAATACGACTACTTTGAGAAGTGCAATACTGGAAGACTTGAAGAATGACATCTTGATGGCTCAACTTCAGGTGCTGGGACTTTGGGGGAAAATGGTGACTGGGCCATGGATGGCCATTGTATATGGATCTGAATGTCAAAGAAATCATCTTGATATGGTAAATCTATTTTTTAAATAGACTAGACTTAATATACTTATTTATTAAACTGATATTCTAGTTATTTCAAAATTTAATTTATTTTTAATGTAAGGCACAACAAATTAAGACAGCTGTAAGTTTCATTGAAAGAATTGCTGCTGAGCCAGAATATTTAATCAGCACCACATTTGATGCATTTGGACGGCCTCTTATTTTAGATGAAACGTTGTCTGCATTGTTAATAGTCGACAATACAAATTTTGTCCAACTCAATGAAGTAATAAATCTAGTGGCCACTGCCACGTCAAATGTTTTAAATAGACAAATGTCTCGCTATTTATTTGGCGATCTTGCAGATCCAACCGAGGAACTGAAGGTCAAAGCAGCCAGTGCTCCTGCCCACAATATTTGGGCTGAACGTACATTGGAATAATAGACTCTCTAGCACGAAGAGCCCCTAATGCCAGCATTTCTTTTCTGGATGGAAAGGCAAAACTTCAAGTGAATAAAACATTAGAATGGCTAAGCACAAAGCCCACAGATGAGCAGGATGCCATTGTTAAATTTTCGATCCAAAGAGGTGCTACAATAAGGACAATCAGTAAAGAGAGAAAAGGTCAAATGGAAGCGGCCATCTGTGACAGATTAAAAGAAAAGGGGCAGAAGAGAGACATGGTACACAGATCAAGAGTAGGCAAGGAGATAAAGTTTCTGCTCGAACAAAAGGTTTGATGGAGCAGAAAATCTTTCTAGCTTTAAGTGCCTATCAAAAAAATAAAGTAAAAGATCTCTTGGATTCAAATCCTAACAAAATTGAAGGCGCTCGCTTTCAGCACATCTGGAATGTGGATGGACAAGATACCCTTTTTCAAGGAAAGATTATCATGAAGTCAGCATCTCCAGGGAAAAAAATCAGGATAGCTTACTGGAAAATGCATGAAAATGAAGAGGATGCCGAAGATGTAAAATTAACTTTAGAAAGTATTTTAACAGATGCTGTTCTGAATGATTTAATTTTTTTTTAACTTGAATTAATTCTATGTAATGCCCTTGCATCTTTTTCTAATCATTTCCTATTATCATTAAATAATGATTTAGTCATAGGCTGTAATAACACCTGTAGCAATGTAATTTTTTTATGAATTGCTGGGAAATGTATGATAGAAAATTTTCACTGGTGACTCTTTTATTGCTTTGTAAATTTGGCTCTTTCACATATCTTTTCTAATCACATGTGTGAAGTGGTTTTTCATTTAAGAATGAAATACATTTTATTTAAATACATGATTTTATTTGGCAAAAAATTTCAGTTTTGTCAAGTGTTAAAATTTTTTTAATATGACATACATAATTTTAATTGACTATTTATTGTTTGTATAATTGCATGCAGTAATCTTAATTATTTCTTAAAATTTGCTTTGTCATTCAACAATGAAATATGCAAAATTATTTTTGCACTGAAGCATGCATCTTGGAATTTTTTAATCTATGTTTATTTGTAAATTTAGTATTTTCATCATTTCGCCTTGTAGTAATGATTTTTTTGTTAATAATTTTTAAACCAATATGATTTTAGTTGTTTTTCATTGCAAAATGAAATGCATGCAGCCACTTATGTTTGGTGAAAATTGTAGGCTTGTATCATTTTTATTTAGTTTTTGCTACTTTCAAGTATTTTTCATTTCTAAAATTCTATAGCACTTGTATTTGTTTTTTTTTAAGTGCATAGACTAATATCACTTAAATATGTTTAATTGACCTTATTTTATAAGTAAATAGGATCATTTATCAGTGGTGAAAAGTTGAGCCTGCTAGCTTAAATGGTTCAAAAGTTATGTCAGTTTTAGTTTAATCTCAAAATTCGGGCCACAATTTTCTTGACTTTTTCTATAGTTAAAAAAAGACCTGTTTTTTGGCACAAGAAATTGAATATCTCAATAACAAAAAAACATACATACTTAAACAAGGTATCATTTTAAAGCATTTTTAGAGCTCTATTGATCTATGTATGATTTGACATGTTATATACATTTTGAATTTTTATCAAAGTACCTACAGACACTACAGTGGTATGTTAGTAAGTTACTGCATGGTTTATAATAAAAAAAATCTTGCAAATAGCAAGATGTAAGACGTGTTTATATCAGTACAACTAATTCAAATTGCATGTTTAAATTCAGAATTACCAGTTAATACAGGTGACATTATAATAATGATTTATTTACAATTTAATGTTAAAACTCCCCATCACAACAATTTACATAGTCAACAGACAAGATGTAAAACAATTAAACCTAAAAAAAGTGATTATCAAATAACAGTTTTAAAAAAAACAGCTTACACTTTCTGGAACAGTTCATATTTATATTATGTTGAAAGTTCTACAACATAAATCAGTTAACGTAAAACAATTTCAAAAAGATAAACAATTATTTCAGTTCATTTTATGTCTGCTACTTCCGGAAGTCTACCAAAATAGATTTAAAAAGAAAACAACATTGTATAACTGACCTGTATAAGTAATAATTTTGGTTGCGGTTTGTTTGGGCGGTGTTGTTTTGTATTACTTCCCAAACTGGTAGACTTTTGGCTATTTATTTTCGTTTGTTATTTTTAACGAAAATACCTGGCAATACTGGTTGCACCGTTTCCGTGTTAAAAAACAACTAATAAACATCTTGTATTTAAGCCTGCAGACAAAATGTAGCTTGAAAAAAGAACAATAGTCAGTGACATTCGAGCTTTAAAGGTAATAATTACCAGTTGTTAATGCATACAATTACCTTTTTTTTAGTTTTTCATAAAAGTTTATATCAGAGTATTAGTATATTTGAAATTTCAATTTATTCTAATTGTTTCAAGACTAAGAAGACCATTAAGGCACTAACTAAACTAAGTTTAAGACAGCCACAAGTCGATTATTGTAAGAAAAGTCTAAACTAACTTTACCTAAGTATTAAAACTACAATAAATTATTTACAAATAACATAATTATATTTTATTCATTCTCTTGGAACAATCTTTTATGATATTTTCCTTTTTTTTACTTTAATAAATTTCATGACATGAATCATGATTAAAAATTACAATTAGAATTTAGACACACTTACAATCAGTTACCTTGGCTTATTTTGTGGAATAAAAAACACACCTGTCTATAGTATAAGACACACGAAGTTTTTTCAACAAAGTTTAAGTTTACTACTCTATTCAGTATATTAAGAAGTCCAATTACTACATCATACCATGACATTGAGAGTTAAAATTTCCACAATTGATTGGAGATTAAAAAGCTGCTGGTTTTTTGTATTATTGAATTACATTTTTTACGCTAAATCTTGGTAAGCTGAATAGAACAGATTATAGTGTAGCTATAAAGTATACAAACAACAGGAATGTGTCTTATGCTTGATCACCCCTATTATATACTAATTTTGGTGTTTGTTTTTTTTTTTATACAGAAACAATTATAAGCTCTGTTTTGGTGCATTGGAATACGTCAACCTGTCCTGATAAGTTGTTTCAGACATGTAAGTATTACAGTTGTTGTTTTTTTTTTAGACCTTCATTGTCATTCATCAAATGTAAATTGTTAAAGTGGGCAGCTGCATAGTAAGGCCAAAGCAACCGGAACACATCCTTCGAGGCCCCTCAGGTACAATTATTAGGGTATTGAATGATACTGATGAGTTTGATCAGAATGCCCCTTCTAGCAGATCTTAAGGGATGATTATCAGCGAATGTCAGCCCTGGGCTAGAGGTGTAATACATAATGCATAGGTAAAACTTAGGTCAGAGTGAAATACTCATAAAAACTAAATAAGAAAATTATTTACAAACCAGTTACACAATGTACCACCAAAATGTACAACCACAATTAACCAACAAAATGTACAACCACAATGTACTACCAAAATGTACTACCACAATGTACCACCAAAATTATTTACAAACCAGTAAATTTTGTTTTGTTTACAAAAAACTTAGCATTTCGACCTAATATAGTAAGTTGTTCATTTTTTTTTTAATCATCATGACTTTAATAATTATAATGTACCATATAACTGTAATATATTATTTATTTTTATTTATCAACTACTAAGCCTACATCTTCTTTCTTCTGTGTGAAATACCTATAAAGCATAACCACCCTTGCCTAGAAATCAGAGAAATGCTAAGTAAAAACATACTAATAAATAAGGGTTTGGTAAAATGAAAGATTCACAGAAGCATTGAAATAATAACAAAAAACTAAAGATTGACTTTAAGAGCCCATGAGATCCTTTAGATCTATAGCAATGCCCAGCCACCTTTTCTTTGTTGAATAAATTTTAGGTATCCTTAGGCAACCTGGGAGGATTTGGGGAATATTAGGCAAAAACTGTCTGCCTGTACTGCAGAGCCGTCCCATCCTTTAGCCAAAAAATAAATTTCTACAATACGTATATATACAGTCAAACCTAGATTTAATAGCATACTTCGCTCCAGAAAAATCACTCATTATCCTAACAGCTCAAAGCAAATTTTCCCATAAGAATTAATGGAAATTGAGATTATTGGTTCCTTTAAAAAAATTTTCTTATGAACAACAATAAACAGGTTTTCCTTTTTTTTTTTTTTTTAACTAATTTTAACCCAATCAGATTTAAACTTTTAGCAGAAGCCTATTTGTTTGTTTACCCTGATCCTTTTTCTTTTTGTGTGACACTATGGAAACCATTCAAGCAAACAGTAGCTTTTGGCTACTTTGCAAGGATTTTTCAATAATGTGAGATGGTATTGACTCTCACTGCTATGTCTTACTCATATCATTTTTTTTTTACATTTTATATACCCCACTAATTTCATGCAACCATGAAGAGAAAAAAAGAGTGTGAAATCTTTCTGTTCCTGTAGATTATATTGCATAGAGTCAAAAAAAAAGTCACACACTTAGCCGCTCCTAGCTTATCATCCACCCCTTCCCCTTAAATGTGGGTTCTGCGTTAAATCGAAAGTAAAGAATTAATACAACCGTATTCCAGTTTTTAATTGTCAAACGTAAACAATAGTAATAAAAATCTAAAAAAATTGGATCTGTCCTAAACCAAAAAATAACCTAGCCTAAGGGAATATAACTCTATGCAAAGGTTTTGCAGGGTACAGCTTGTAAATAAATAAAAAACAAAATAATGTCGCTAACTATTAAGAAATATATTACAGAAAAAAATGCATTTCATTGGAATTGGGTAAGATTTGTTTGAGATTTCATATCTATAATTCTCGTTCCAATCTAAATCCAATTATTCACAAAAAGAAAACAATTAGTTTTTTGAAGCCTCTTTTCATAAATATAGTGGGACGGATGGCAGAGTGGTGTAGATACTTGACTGTCGACCTGAGAGTCCTGAGTTCGATCCTCTGTGAGACTCATGGAATTTTTCCAGGTTAAATTTGGAGCAAAGTCGTCCCACAAGTCCACCCAGCTTTAAATGGGTACCTGACTTAAGTTGGGGAAGTAAAGGCGGCTGGGCGTTGTGCTAACCACACAATTCTTTCATATGCCGAGGTTATAGAAACAGTTGAATCCTACACTTCATCTACCCTGATGGCCCAGTAGGGTTGCAGCCAGACAGTCTTTTATCCCTGGTGGGCCTTGGTCAGTGTATTGAATATTGGATAACGGGTGACCTACCATAACTACGATTGACCTACCATAACTACGGGTGACCTACCATAACTACGAACATTTTTTTTTAGTAGCACATTGTGAAAAGAAAATGGGCCTTTACAGCTGAGTGCCTGTTGACAGGTGTGCAGGTTTCCCTCCCCCTCCTCCCCGCGTGGTGTGTGCTGGCAGTGTTAGTAAGATGCTACACCTGTCGGCAAGGCAGGGAGTCCTTTCTCCAGATGAATTAATTCTATTTTTTCCTTCCTTATTTTACTAGATTTCCCAAAGATTCAATGGAAAATGAAATATTTACTTTTTTTTTTGTATTACCCGGTGTTCAAAGTTATGCACAGTACAGTAGAGCTTTTATGTTGTACTTTAACTGTCATTGTGTTATCATGATGCCCTTTGGGGTACTCAGCAAATGTTTGACCAAGTGCCTATACTAATATTCTTCATGCTGTATTGATATGACTATATACATTGCATAGTCACAAAACTTAGTTCCTATCTGTGTTAGTTCACTTAGCACTCCAAGGGCCATCGGGGCAGATGAAGTGTAGAAATCATCCGTGTCTGTAACCTCGGCGTATGAAGGGATTGTGTGGTTACAGCACAACGCCCAGCCGCCTTTACTCACCACCCAAAGCTGGACTTGAACTTTTAAACTAGCTTTCATCGTGGCTGGGGGGGGGGGAAAATCCCGGAACTCTTTTATGTCGACAGTCGAGCGCCCTACACCACTCGGCCACACGGACCTCTTTCTGTCAGTAATACGCCCCCATTAAATGTTGCCCAAAGTTGGGGGGGGGGGGGGCGTTTAGGTTGTAAATGGGTCAGTATACTTGTTGGGTTCTCTTATCGATCTCCTTGTTGATTGATTCTTAAAACCTCCCCCCTCCCCCTCTTTCTTCCTTACAGTTTAAATGTCGTAAACTGAACAACTGAGCATTTCAATGTGTACATACGATAACTGGGTTATCCTTTACATTAGGTTCAAACGCCGCCCCTAAGATGCTGCACTCCTTGCACCATAGCTTGGCCACTGGCCATTCAGCACATCAGCTATGATCTTCTTTTTTTTTCACCCCCCCCCCCCCTCTCTTCCAATTTGTAACTTGTCTTTTGCACTAATTTATGACTCATCAAACGGCCCCATATTGGCAAGCGTGGAATACAACGCACTGGCGTTATCATACTGTGCACACTTGATTTTTTTTAAATTCCATATTGAGCTGTTTTTTTTTCTTTACCTGGAAAAAGCGTGGCCGGTAAAATTAGAACAGGATGAAAGCGATATGGCGATTGGGTGGGTGAAGGTAAGCAGAAAGCCAATGGAAATGTAGCTTTTTAATGTGTGTTGATCATTGCGTTCAAAACTTCAATAGTAGCTTTTCGGTATTTTTTAACTTACAGTCTTAAGGTAAGCATTTAAGATTAGATAAAGTGAGGAATTTTTTTTTTATGATAACGAATTGAACATATGATGCAATATTATGTAATATATATATATATTTAGAGATAAATGCCCCCCCCCTTTTTTTCCCCCTTCCTGAGAGCTGCAAAAAATAAGTAATGGCCATGAACTCTGGTAGACTCATGCCTCTTATTTTGAATGCAGTTCCGAAGTAAATATTGTGATACTATTTATTGGGACGAGGCGTGAGTGTTGCCGGTCATAACTCTTTAAGAGAACAATTTATTGATGTTTTCTCATGATGTATATAAAGCACAAACGAACATAGATTTATATAGTTGTATAAATTATTAGACCGACAACATTTATGGTGTATACATAAATGAAAGTTATATATATATATATATATATATATATATATATATATATATATATATATATATATATATATACATATATATTTAAACTTGTAGTCATTTTATTATGAATGATTATGCTAACTGTATTCTATAAACGCAGCACCTTTATGTAGCATTTTCTATACATAAAAAAAGACTATGATCATCAACACTATCGCCTCGTCCCTGCTATTTATTGAGCGGCCAAAGCCAGTCAAAGTGATCGTGTGTAAGTAAACCCGTACATGTTGTCACCGGCGGCAGAACGAAATATTTTAAGGGGGGGGGGCAAGCCAAAATTCGAGTGGGGGGGCGCCCCCCTTGAAAATTTAAGGAGGGGCAAGACATAATATGATCGAAAGACATATTTTACCCCCTTAATTCTATAATAGAATATAGTAATTCTGTAGCAAGTATTTAATCGATTTTATTTAAAAATATTATATTAAAAAAGATAAAAATGAACATTGAGCACTTCTGTCGTCAACTGATTCGTAATGTCAGTTTGTTTACAAATTTAATAGTGAAATTAGATCAGAAAACTACTGATTATTATCATGAATGATGATGAATATGAAACCGGAAACGGGAAACTCAATAAACAATAAGTAATTTATGAAAAGATAATAAATAATCGTATTTTCTTTAAAAATTACATTTGCCGTCATTCGGTAGATGGCAATACTTCTCTATACTTATAAGACGCATTTGCTATCTGTCTGTCTGTTTCCTTAAAACTCAAGATCCAGACAACCAAATAACGTGAAATTTGATACACGCAGTGGCGCAACCGGGGGGGGGGGGCTTGAGCCACCCCCAGGCCAAATCATCAATACATAATTTACGTTATAAAGTTACAAAAAAGACTCAAACTGTCTTTTTTTCAATATGTGAGCCCCCTTCCCCCCCCCCCAGCATTTTTTGCTGGTTGCGTCACTGGGTACACGTACACAAAATTACATGGGGAATGTTCTTAAACAGGTTTCGTTCCATCTCAATGGGTACTTTAATTGTAATTAATTATTTTGGATATCAAAGACATGAAAATTGGCAAACTTTTACCCTGATATCAAGTTTTACGAGCTTCTCTCCCACATAGCTAACTAAATATTATCGGTACGGGGAACCAAATATCATTTCAGGTTGATTTCAGGTTTTACGAGCTTCTCACCCACATAGCTAACTTACTATAAATATGATCGGTACGGGGAACCAAATATCACATTACTTACTACATGATTACATTCCATTCCTTCATCCATAGGAATTGTCATCTTATGATACAGTCTTGCCTAAAAGAGAGAGACAGGTATGGAATGAGGGAGGGAGGGAAAGAAGGAGAGTGAGGGAGGGAAAGAAGGAGGGAGAGAGAGAGGAATTGCCAAAAATGTTGTGTATCACATTGCTTTAAGATAAATGTACCCTTTTATTGCAATTTGCATGCAAATAAATAAACAGAAAACATTATTTTAAACCCGGGCAAAGCCGGGTACTTGCAACTAATTTTAAAATATGCCACAACGGCTCTCAATAATGTGATTACTGTAAAATGTCAATTAATTATTATTTCTTTCAAATATTAAATTTAAGAAATAAATCAAATGAATTATGAAAATGATACATATAAACTAAAATGAATTACAAAGTTAAAAAAGTTAAAATTTTAGGGGGGGGGGCAGACTGAAAATTCAAGGGGGGGCCGCCCCCCCTTAAAAGTCTTAGGAGGGGGGCCGCTGCCCCCCCCCTGCTCCGCCGCCAGTGCATGTTGTATTGTCGGATCCTTTAACAAGAATTTGAGCAAAATAACTTCCGAAGATAAAAATCCCCCCCCCCCCCGCATAATTATCTGCCGCACTAATTCAGCGCTGTTGTTTTTGTTATTATTATTTTGTAGTGGCGACGTTATAGGGCCGGGGAAGGGGGGTGACAGGTGAATAATAGTTATGAAGTGCCCCGCTCCTCCTCTCCAATGGTTACCCCATGCCACTGTTTATTGTGCCGTTAGCAGTGCTCGATTTAAGAAAAAAAACAGTGCCGGGGATGAAAAAAAAATTCTGCAGAGCCGGGGATGACAATTATCAGTGCCGGGGGAATCCATAGCATCCCCATCGCCTGCGAGATGCCAACATTTTTTTTTAGGATCTTCAATTTACAAACCATGGACAAGTAACTAATTTATTTTCATAGGATCTTCGATTTGCATCTTTGACAAAACAACAAAAATATTAGAAAATTTGGTGAATCTTATTTAACATAGTTCACGTTGGTTCAAACAAATTTGAAGCTGCACATTAATACTAATAAGTAATGAATTTATTTTGAATAAAAAATGCAAATTACTAATTTATTCTCTGTTTTTTTAAATCAATTATTCCATTATTCATAATTGTCTCAGTTATTTAAACAAATTATGACGCTGTTCCATAACTAATTCTTTTGTTGGTTTTCCAGAAGGTACATCGCAGGCAGAATGCCTTCCGTCTTTTAACCACATTGTGGTTTGAAGTGGTGGGCCATTAATTTTAATTAACAGCAAGTGTTTGATGATTTCGACTTCTAATGCATTGCGAAGAGATGTCTGAGTTAAATTCATTGCACTGAATCCTCTCTCGCATTCTGCGCTAGATATTGGCAGAACATCTAACCGCTTATAAAAATCATTAAGTTTCTGTTACAGCGTCAAGGCCATCCGTACTATGGCTGTCAAAGTATGACATGCTTCCATTTTTTTAAATTGCGAAAGTTCTAGTAATTTCATGATCTGCATACAACATAAGTCTTCAGAATTTTTTGCCCAGTTTGCTTTACATACAACTATCTGCAAACAACCGGACGAGTGGTTATTTCCAGAGTTTTATAGCAGAAATAGTGTTGCGTAGTTCAAATCAGCTGATTTTGTCTAGTAAAGATTTGATCTAATATTTGTGCAATACTATAAAATCAATTCCCTACTTAGGCTAACATTAAGAAAAAAAATCAGTGCCGGGGGGAGAAAAAAATTTTCTGCAGAGCCGGGGAAAGATGTCATTCCCGGCAGGGATGAAATTAATTAAAGTAGAGCCGGGGATGGCAGTCCTCAGTGCCGGGGATATCCCCGGCGGTAAATCGAGCACTAGCCGTTAGTGATAGTCTGTGTTAGTTCTGATATATATGCCGGTTGTCTGTTGACTTAATTCCGAAACGTGTAAATCTCGGGATGAAAAAAGAAACCGCAAGGAATTAAAAAAAAACGGGTTTATATATTTTTTTTTAAACCCATAATAAAATCCTCCCATATTTAACAATCCCGGGGGTGGGATGGGGGGTATATACACACCCCCAACACACCCAATCTGATACTACCATTGACCTATGCCCTAAGATGACGTGGTAACAATGCATGGATTATGAGAAATATAGTTGTTACTGGTTTAGACAATAAATGCGTGTTTTGATTGTGTGGGCAGTAATCTCTGTTCTCATTTGCAAGTATTATCCCCCCACCCACCACCACCACCACCCCCTGTTCTAATTAAAATATATAAACGGGCATGTGTGTGTGTGTGTGAGCTGTCGTTGTTCTTTTGTCCACAGGAGAATACTTCGTGGGCTTGATAACGTCACGATTTTAATAGTTTTTTTTAATTTTATTTTTAAATGGGAGGTTACAAAAAAATAGAAGAGCTTGATTCTATGTTGCTTAAATGGACTTCAGTTTACATGACTTCCTCCTCTCGCAGTCTCTCTCTCTCTCCCCTTTCCTCCTCTTTCTAAATGCGGCAGCGATTTATCCCTTCTCCCTCCCCCCTCCCCCGACTTCATTTCCGGTAGTTGCTACAGATATTTGTTACCGCCCCCCCTAATCAGTTATTTTATAGTTTATTGATTTTCTTTTTTTTTTCCATCAAAATAATTTTGTCTTTGTTTCGTTGTTTATTTTAATTTTATTTTATTTGTTTCGTTGTTTATTTTTATTTTATTTTATTTGTTTCGTTGTTTATTTTTATTTTATTTGTTTCGTTGTTTATTTTTATTATTTTATTTGTTTCGTTGTTTATTTTTATTATTTTATTTGTTTCGTTGTTTATTTTTATTTTATTTTATTTGTTTCGTTGTTTATTTTTATTTTATTTGCTGCTGTTTACTTAACGCCAAGTGCGCGCCTTCCTATATTTTTAATGGTATTTTTTTTTTAATGAAGTTATTTTCATTCTCTCCCACACACACACAGAGATGCGTAACGTCCGGAGACATCTGATGGTGTAACACCCGGCCTGACTTGTGTGTGTGAGACACACCCCCTCCAGCCATGCCCAGGGCGGCAGCTTCCTTCTCGTACCTGTGCTCAGCCCTCTTCGCCCTCACTGCCTGGACTCATGGGTGAGTGTATAGCAGGTGGAAAGATCTTGTTTTTTTTCCCCCCAAAGCGGCTCCAGTCAATCGGGGTGGTTGTAACAGCATACCCCCCCCCCCCAAAAAAAAATCCACCCCCACACATGTTGATCAGTGTCGGGGGGGGGGGGGGAGTCATAAGGTGGTTATGAGAACCCAATGCAATCTGTGTATGTGGGCAGAGCCTGTTATGGGGGTTATGTATATTTTATGTTGACCAGCATGTGACCCAGAGAAGTGTGGGAAGTCATTCAGAGGTCAGTGTTGTGTATAAGTTCCCCCCCCCCCCCCCCCGGCATCCGGCAGTTGTCACTTCAGTTGTCACTTGTTGGTGTTCGTCATGGGTCTGTTGTTTATTACAGTTGGAAGTTGGGTGGGTGTAAATAGGTGTTTTGCTTACCACCACACACACACACAATCCCTACATGTGTCGAACAGTAGGTTGAAGTCTTCTGTGTATTATATTCATCTAAAGAAAGAAATGTAACCGGGGATAATGCCCTGCTGTATCTGATAATGCCCTGCTGCATCGGGTCCACTCAGTATATTTACAAATACACACACCCCCCCTTTTTTACCTACTGGCAGCACCTAACCTCAACCCATTCACCTTAGCACACGGCGGCGCCGTAGTCATATTTGGTTCCCGCCCGTTACTATCAAAGTCCCCCCCCCCCCCAAATGAGATGTTTACCACTGTAGACCACAAAGGGGGGGGATATTATCTTTTGGTGCCCTCTTAATTTTTTTTTCACGCATCCCCCTCCCCTACCCTCCCTCCACATAGCCGAGTGTGCCCTGACAATGATTTGGGGAGGTGGGGGGACATCACCGGTGGAGACACAGGTGACTGGACTCCCGCAAACATCGTACCAGACATCGGTGTGGGGAGGGGGGGGGAGAGATGTATTTAAGGAGGCCGCTGCTTATAAAGAATCTGATCCAAACACCACCCCTCTCCCTTAATTTCTCCCAAACCCTCCACCATTACAGGTAAACTAACATGTTATTGTGGCAATGGTAGTAAATATATATGTGTGTGTGTGTGTGTGTGCAACAATATGCATGCTCTTTTAGAGGTCCATTGACCGCATTAATACATATATTGGGGGGAGGAGGCGGGGATCGGTTGGTGAAGAGTGCGCGGTTGTGTGTGTATGGGGCGGGGGGGGGGGTAGGCATTCACCTAGTGCGCCTATCAATCAATATAGGCAATGTGTAGGATGCCGCAGCTCTTGATCAAAATATACGTTTGAGCATTGAGCCTCGTTTGCACTTGAACTCTCCTCAACCCAAGTCATGTGACTCATGTGCTGCCACAGCCAACACACTCGTCAATATAGAAAATAGCAGTAATAAACGAAGTCAAGGCCGTTTCAGTCGTGACAATTTATTGCATTTTTTTGTTTGTTTGTATAAATAACGCGTCAATTTCACGTAGTCGGCGTGAATGAATATAAAACTCCCGGCGGAGGAGGTGAAAAGGAGAATAAACCACAAAGTTGTTCTTAATGAAATGGCTTTCAATAACAAAAAGAAACGTTTAGTGGCTATTCTTGATGGTGCCACTCACCTCCCAGACCCCCCTACCCCCCTCAATCCATTGTATATCATGTGACAACATTCAATAGACAAAACTACAGCACATACCCGTCACTTCTTATCCATGAGAAATACAAATGCATTATACGGCTTTTTCAAGTATCATTTATTTTAGTCATTAATAAAAAAAAAACAAGCAATGTGGCTCTCACCAACTACATTAAGGGCTCCCCCCCCCACACCCCTACCTTCCCCACCCCCTACCTCACCCATCCTCTTGCGCTATATGGTCGTTTTTGAATGGATGCTGTTGACTGCCACGGCGTTCAAACAATAAATAGCAGATTTGAACAAAAAAATATTTGGGTGTGTACATTATTCTCTTGTAAACCCGCAACCCCATAAATAAATTTGACTTTTAACCGCCCCACCCCCTTTTCTTCTCCATGCCCCCCCCCCAACCCTTAAAAAAATGACCGAGTGTCATATAGTGGTTCTCACCCCCCCCCCCCCGCACCGCGGACCCCGTACAGGTCTGTGGATCGAATGGTACCCGGGCCTCCCAAGAAACATTCAATTATTTCCTTTTTATATTCACGGCGGTGTATTCCTCTCGACATCGTACGACTTTACGTGGTGGAGAAATAATGAACGCACCCCCCCCCCCTCCCTTTCCAGCGGGCCGCGGTGAAATCATCAAACATTGGAGCGGCCCGTGTCGAGAAAAAGGTTTGGGACTAGTGTTGTTTTCGTTGACGAAAAAAGACTAAAACTAGACGAAAACTGAAATTATTACAGAAAAAACGAAATAAAAACTGAAACTAAAATATAGTGTTGCTTTCGTTCACGAAAACTAAAACTAAAACCTTAAAAAAATCAAATCATTCGTGCGGTAATATAATACACTAACTGTTGTTTCGTGTATGTGTGTGTGTGTGTTTTTAAACTGAAGTCCAGTGTGTGTGTGTTTAACCTGAAGTCCACGGTGTGTGTGTGTGTGTGTGTGTGTTTAAACTGAAGTCCATTATGTGTGTGTGTTTAAACTGAAGTCCACGGTGTTTGTGTTTGTGTGTTTTTTAAACTGCAGTCCAGTTTGTGTGTGTGTGTTTAAACTGCAGTCCAGTGTGGTTGTGCGTGTGTGTGTAATGTATTGATCAGGCCGGCTATTCCTGATGTAACATGATCCGTAGATCGTGCAGGTCAGAGGTGCGGGGGGCCAATTTTAAAATATAAATCAGAAACTCTTTTTAAAGTCTATTACCATGTTACCAATTTATTCAGAAATTAGTTTCTGCTTTTTAGTACGCAAGAAAAACGTTGTTTTTTTTTTATAAAATATATATTTTTTTATATTTAATTAAATCATTTTATTTTATTATTTTATTACTCTAGATGTCCGCGTGCCAATATATACGTATATATGTATGTATGCATATATATATATATATATATATATATATATATATATATATATATATTTACATGTGTGTGTGTATCGTGACGCGCCTAGCCACTTTGCAGTTGAAGAGAACCGTAAGGAGACGATGACGATGATAGAAGTAAATGATACATAAGCATGTCTAGTATAGTAGTTCTCGAACGGTGGGTAGCGGCAAAATATATATGTGTGTGTGTATATGTGTGTATATGTATATATATATATATATAATGTGTGTGTGTGTATATGTATATATATATAATGTGTGTGTGTGTATATGTGTGTATATGTATATATATATATATAATGTGTGTGTGTATATGTGTGTATATGTATATATATATATATAATGTGTGTGTGTATATGTGTGTATATGTATATATATATATATATAATGTGTGTGTGTATATGTATATATATATATATATATATAATGTGTGTGTGTATATGTATATATATAATGTGTGTGTGTGTATGTGTGTATATGTATATATATATATATATATATATATATATAATGTGTGTGTATATGTATATATATATATAATGTGTGTGTATATGTATATATATATATATAATGTGTGTGTGTATATGTATATATATATATATATAATGTGTGTGTGTGTATATGTATATATATATATATATAATGTGTGTGTGTATATATGTATATATATAATGTGTGTGTGTGTGTATATGTGTGTATATGTATATATATAATGTGTGTGTACATGTGTGTATATGTATATATATAATGTGTGTGTGTGTGTATATATATATATATATTATGTGTGTGTGTATATATGTGTATATATATATAATGTGTGTGTGTGTGTATATGTATATATATAATGTGTGTGTGTATATGTATATATATAATGTGTGTGTGTGTATATGTATATATATAATGTGTGTGTGTGTGAAGATAAAAATGTTTGTAGCCACGGCCCGCCCACGGCCTTATAGTAATCATACGGCCATACCACCCCTCTCGCTTTTTTTTCTTTACGCTACTTGGTGGCTACTTGGTCGCTACTTGGTGGCTACTTGGTAGTTACGTGGTCGCTACTTGGTGGCTACGTGGTCGCTACTTGGTGGCTACGTGGTCGCTACTTGGTGGCTTCTTGGTGGATACTTGGTCAGTTCTTTGTCTGAAGTTGTATGTAAGCGCGCGCGCGCACAGACACACACACACTGACAACTTTTAAAACCATTTGCGTTTGTACTTAACACTGGTCACAGTATTTGACTTGTTGACTTTTTATTTCTTTATTTTTGCGAGGGGGGGGTATGTTTGTACCGAGTATTTTGGTTCATGAGAAGTGCGTTCGAAACTAATTTAATTACATGCGGGGGGGGGGGGTCGGTGTGCGGCGGCGAGTGCTCGAGATTTTTTTTTCGCCTGTCCCTTGCAACGGTTCCTCCGTTAGTTTGGGGGGGGGGGGGAAGGGGGTGTGTTCAGTCGGGTTAGCATCCTGGTGGCCTTGCCTATGCCGCGGCTTAGAAAAACCACTTCCGTTCAACGGCTTCACCTTTTTTACCCTCATGGCACCACCCACACCCTTTATTGCACGTTTTGTAATCTTGCATACATGTAATCTTGCAAGGCCATTTGTACGTCATATTGCAGCGGACTGGGTTTTAAAAAAAAATGTAATTAATTATAATTGAAAAAAGATTTTACTTACTGATAAATTAACTTGAGGAGAGGGGGGGGGCTTTTCCCCACAAAACAAGTCATGACTCCCTCAGCCTCGGTCATCCAGGATGACCATGGTGCGAATGACTCCTGCAGCTTACATCATCCAGGATGACACCATGGTGTGAATGACTCCCTCAGCCTCGGTCATCCAGGATGACCATGGTGCGAATGACTCCTGCAGCTTACATCATCCAGGATGACACCATGGTGTGAATGACTCCCTCAGCCTCGGTCATCCAGGATGACCATGGTGCGAATGACTCCTGCAGCTTACATCATCCAGGATGACACCATGGTGTGAATGACTCCCTCAGCCTCGGTCATCCAGGATGACCATGGTGCTAATGACTCCTGCAGCTTACATCATCCAGGATGACACCATGGTGTGAATGACTCCCTCAGCCTCGGTCATCCAGGATGACCATGGTGCGAATGACTCCTGCAGCTTACATCATCCAGGGATGACACCATGGTGTGAATGACTCCCTCAGCCTCGGTCATCCAGGATGACCATGGTGCAAATGACTCCTGCAGCTTACATCATCCAGGATGACACCATGGTGTGAATGACTCCCTCAGCCTCGGTCATCCAGGATGACCATGGTGCAAATGACTCCTGCAGCTTACATCATCCAGGATGACACCATGGTGTGAATGACTCCCTCAGCCTCGGTCATCCAGGATGACCATGGTGCAAATGACTCCTGCAGCTTACATCATCCAGGATGACACCATGGTGTGAATGACTCCCTCAGCCTCGGTCATCCAGGATGACCATGGTGCAAATGACTCCTGCAGCTTACATCATCCAGGATGACACCATGGTGTGAATGACTCCCTCAGCCTCGGTCATCCAGGATGACCATGGTGCAAATGACTCCTGCAGCTTACATCATCCAGGATGACACCATGGTGTGAATGACTCCCTCAGCCTCGGTCATCCAGGATGACCATGGTTCGAATGACTCCTGCAGCTTACATCATCCAGGATGACACCATGGTGTGAATGACTCCCTCAGCCTCGGTCATCCAGGATGACCATGGTGCGAATGACTCCCTGCAGCTTACATCATCCAGGATGACACCATGGTGTGAATGACTCCCTCAGCCTCGGTCATCCAGGATGACCATGGTGCAAATGACTCCTGCAGCTTACATCATCCAGGATGACACCATGGTGTGAATGACTCCCTCAGCCTCGGTCATCCAGGATGACCATGGTGCAAATGACTCCTGCAGCTTACATCATCCAGGATGACACCATGGTGTGAATGACTCCCTCAGCCTCGGTCATCCAGGATGACCATGGTGCAAATGACTCCTGCAGCTTACATCATCCAGGATGACACCATGGTGTGAATGACTCCCTCAGCCTCGGTCATCCAGGATGACCATGGTGCAAATGACTCCTGCAGCTTACATCATCCAGGATGACACCATGGTGTGAATGACTCCCTCAGCCTCGGTCATCCAGGATGACCATGGTGCAAATGACTCCTGCAGCTTACATCATCCAGGATGACACCATGGTGTGAATGACTCCCTCAGCCTCGGTCATCCAGGATGACCATGGTGCAAATGACTCCTGCAGCTAACATCATCCAGGATGACACCATGGTGTGAATGACTCCCTCAGCCTCGGTCATCCAGGATGACCATGGTGCAAATGACTCCTGCAGCTTACATCATCCAGGATGACACCATGGTGTGAATGACTCCCTCTTCCTCAGTCATCCAGGATTACCATGGTGCGAATGACTCCCCCTGCCTCGGTCATCCAGTATGACCATGGTGTGCATGACTCCCTCAGCTTTGGTCATCCAGAATGACCATGGTGCAAATGACTCCCTCAGCTTTGGTCATCCAGAATGATTATGGTGCAAACGACTACCTCGGCCTCGGTCATCCAGAATGACCGTGGTGTGGGTTACCCGCTAGCACCCACAGCCTGCTTCACATGCACCTCGTAACTCAACACATTTTGACACAGACACAGTTTGTCGGATAAAGAATCCCCCCCCCCCCGCCCACTGATCTTATAACTCCTCGTGTTATGTATGGCTTACCCCCACCACCATACTACCTCTTGTCACAAACAAATTGACAAGAAGTTCCATCTCAAAAGTTGTTTTAAAACCCATGACCAACCCATCAATCCAATTTGGCAAAGGTGATAACTAGAATAAGAAACGAGAATCTTATTTTTTTTTTTTCAAAATTTAACTCTTCAAATGCATTTACCACGATTTAACCAGCAGCCCTACTTTAAATGTTATGCTTCCAGTTAATTTTTCTCTGAACTTTTTGTTGTGTGTTTCATTGCATTCCAGATCATTCCTGGCGCTGACCCCAACGACAGCGTATCCTGGTTTACCTTTCAAGTTTGCAGTGACCGCACATCAGACGGCTTCGGGGTCTGTGATGGTCACTGCCTCACTTCAGAAGTCTGCATTTGACACCAATGCCTTGGGCATCAGCCTGACAACCCTGCTGCCAGGTTTGGATGAAAGTTTCAAAGATAAAAGTTTCAAAGATAAAAGTTTCAAAGATTAAAGTTTCAAAGATAAAAGTTTCAAAGATAAAAGTTTTTAAAAAGTATAATTCAAGATTTACATTTACATATATTATAGTTTTGTTTTAAAAAAGTATAATTCAAGATTTACATTTATGTATATTATACTTTTGTTCGAATCTGCATGTCCCTTTTTTTTTTTTCTTTTTTCTGACTTCCCAGGTGAAACAAAGTTGTTGTCCATACTTGTGAGTAAATTTTTTTATAACAAAGTTATTTATAGATTGAAATGGCCTTTGACCCAACTTGTGTAATGGCCTTTGACCTAGTTTTTGACTTATCAGTCTTGGCATGTATAGACATTTTTTTGAGAAACAGTTATTTTCTTCTTATGCCCGAGTTTTTCTTAATTTATCCTGGCATTAACAGCAGTAGGATCTTTTCGGGCACACCCCTTTTCCCTTGTTAAACCGCTGACGGCCATCATTTTCTTTGTTGTGCTTTTTTGCTGTTTTATTTTGTGGAGAGATAGCTCATAAAGTTTATTATCTGTATGTTTGTTATCCTTACGTCTATTAGTAGTCATGTGAACAAAGAGAGACTTGTTCTATTTTGAAATCTCAGTATCAGCTGTTTTTTTTTGTTCTTCACGCCAAGTTTTAGACTAGTGTACGTTTCGTTGTAACTTTTCATTGGTTGTGTTTCACAATGATAATCATGTTGCGAAGCATTATCACTACGCAATAGGCCAATCAGCATTGGTGTCAGCCCACATAAAGGGGGGGGGGGGTGCACAGAGAACAGTGAAAGGGTTGATTGAATAGCTTATAAGCCTGCTGTCTAATCAGTAGTTGGTCATTGTTCCATAAGTAGCCCCCCCCCCCCTTCCCACCCAACCCACTGTAGGTCTCTGGGGTGAATGTGGAACATAGGAATTAGGCTTAAATAAATGTTTTCATATTTCTAACGTAGTAGATAGTAATGTTGCTCAGGTCTAAAAAAATAAATTCACTCTTTATGCTTCCACACTTCCTGGTTTATTTATTGGCTATTACTTCTCATTAGAGAACTGTACATGTAAGCACCATAATCTACTCATTTTCATGATGGCATAGTTATTTATCAAATGGTTACAATTGAGGAGAAATTGTGGAAATTCCGTTTGATGGAGTCTGTTTAATTGTTGATCATCACACTAACTAGAATGTTGAATACTGACAGGCCATGAATCAACTCGACACGAAGTCTTGACAACATATCAAAAAAGTTTATTAAGACAATACTCGTAAGGCTCAACACTGTGAAGAACATAACGTGATTTGACTACATTAGACTCAGGAGGAGAATTTACATATAACATCTCCGTTCCACCAAGCGAACATGCTAACATAAGCTAGGCATTCGCTTCCTATGGAGCCCAAAGC
Organism: Bulinus truncatus; assembly: GCA_021962125.1. NCBI lineage: Eukaryota > Metazoa > Mollusca > Gastropoda > Planorbidae > Bulinus > Bulinus truncatus. The sequence goes on along the minus strand of JAGDYQ010000037.1, from coordinate 5,357,455 downwards.
TCAACTGCCTATAATATCCTTTCGGTCGGTTGGTATTATTGTTGCGCTTCATAGCCCAAAAGCCAAATACACATCAAAAACCAATAAATGATGTATACACCATAACTACATTTACTAATCTCTTGTGAACCGAAAACACGTTGGGCGGTGCCTCCCTGAGTAGCATCATCATTTTATTAACCACAAGGATTTAAAAAAAATTTGTGTATAATCAAAATTAAATTTTTTCAGTATGTTTGACATTGATTGTCATTGATTGCCCCCCTTTTTTTTCAACGCAGGTTCCTTCATTAAACTACACCAAGTCTGACCTGACCTTCACTGTGTCCGCCGTTGGTGGCGTCAACTACAGCAAGACAGGGTCGGTCACCCTCAGTCAGAACAGCTCGGTCATACTAGTGCAGACCGACAAGGCCATATACAGGCCAGGACAAAAAGGTTTGAGTCCCTGTTATTAAATGCTTGCCAGATTGGAAGATGAACACCATTAGTGCAGATATGTCTGTGCATAAAAATTTCATCACTGTTTAGGTTTAATGTAAAAAAAAACAACAACAAATATTGCATAGTTTTTCGTTTTCATTTTTTAAAAAATGATTTTTCGAGACGTGCGAATTTTTCATGATGTTGCTGAGTTTTTATTATTTAAGATTTATTAATGATACATTTTTTTTTCTTCAGTTCGCATTCGAGTTGTTAATGTTGATCAAGATCTGAGACCCAACTTTGTGCCTTTAACTGTGATCATTGAGGTAAGTGGTTTACATTTGTTCTTTTGAATGCTCTGCAGGCTCATTTAGAGGAGCGTTGTTGTTCCGAGGGTGCAAGGTATACTTCTTAACAATGAGCAGTTGGCAAAAATTAAACAAGACTTTCACACTGTGTGCGTAGTCCTATAAAAAAAATCATTCACTTTTCAGGAGAGGTTTTGAAACCTTGGTAAAAAAAAAAATACAGGCCCACTAATTATAAAGTTCATTTGAATTGCTTTAAGCTATAGACTAGCCCACAAAGTGGTTTTAGGCTAATATGTCTCTAAATGCTTCATATAGTAAAGTAAGTATTGCTCCCTAATCCCATGGGGGGGGGGCAGTGGGTTAGATGAAATGTTTCTCTAGCCACTGTGTAATAAATAGTAGTGTGACTAGCATGATACTGTAATGATTAACACATTTATATATATATATATATATATATATATATATATTTATTTATGCAAGAAACCAAGATGAGGGAAAAGGTAAATATGCTGGCCTAATCCATGATGAGGGAAAAAGGTAAATATGCTGGCCTAATCCAAGATGAGGGAAAAAGGTAAATATGCTGGCCTAATCCAAGATGAGGGAAAAGGGTAAATATGCTGGCCTAATCCAAGATGAGGGAAAAAGGTAAATATGCTGGCCTAATCCAAGATGAGGGAAAAGGGTAAATATGCTGGCCTAATCCAAGATGAGGGAAAAGGGCAAATATGCTGGCCTAATCCAAGATGAGGGAAAAGGGTAAATATGCTGGCCTAATCCAAGATGAGGGAAAAAGGTAAATATGCTGGCCTAATCCAAGATGAGGGAAAAGGTAAATATGCTGGCCTAATCCAAGATGAGGGAAAAGGGTAAATATGCTGGCCTAATCCAAGATGAGGGAAAAAGGTAAATATGCTGGCCTAATCCAAGATGAAGGAAAAGGGTAAATATGCTGGCCTAATCCAAGATGAGGGAAAAAGTTATATATGCTGGCCTAATCCAAGATGAGGGAAAAGGGTAAATATGCTGGCCTAATCCAAGATGTCTGGGTTTCAGGCTAGCCTGGCTTAAAAAAGTTTTGTTAAATAGACAATAAATACACTTGTCCTTTTTGAATATGAAGATTTTTTTTTTCCCTTTTTCACTCAATGAAAATTTCATTTAAATTTTATATATTTTTTTTTCTTCTGTCCAGAATCCAAAGAATGATAAATTAGAAGAATACAAGGACGTGAATTCAAGAAATGGTAAACCACCATACACATTTTTTTAAACATTGATTTACATGTACATGTATAAACTATAGTAACGGTTTAGATGATAATTCATTTGCTCAAAACTTAAGTGTGAAATAAAAAAAAAAAACATAATAGACAAGTTGATGTATTTGAGCCCATTTCGTTGTATTAAATTGTTAGTATGAGGAGAATACTGTAGCACTTGGTTATCAATTTAATAATAAATCAAATAAAACAAGATACCCTGAACATATTTTATCTTCACTTCATGTACAACTTTCTAATTTCATAATTTTAAATTTGAAAATTACATATAATGGAAAAAGATCAGGGGAAGGGGGGGGGGCCAAATTTTAGCACTGCAGTGTTGAATAAAAATAAAAAAATTACTGTTATACATGTATTTGAATTAAAATGTGTTTTATTTTTTTATTTTAATTCTAACAAATATGAGATAGACAGGACATCTAAAAAGCATACATTCAGCTGTGTTTTTATGTTCTTAATGAATTTTGGTGTAAGACCTTCAAACATATTTGTTGAAATTATTTTTTCAATTTTCTTCAGTAATTATCATTCTTTGTTTTGACAGGTGTTGTGGAACGTATCTTTGAGCTGTCAGACTACCCATCTCTGGGCATTTGGAAAATTCATGTCAACAGAGGCAGCCTGCGGTTGTATACGAACACATTTAAAGTTGAAGAATTTGGTAATTTCCTTTTCCTAATATAAATTGAAATCTAGTAAATTGCTTATTTATTGACTTCTCTGTCTGTTTGTCTGTTTTTAAATCTTGTAACTCAATTTAGGACCTGTGAGCCTCACAGATCAACATCTTTTATAGGTATCTCAAAATTGTCAAAATCGTAAAAAAGTTTTGTGACCCGGTTAGGCGAGCAAAAAATATCCAATAAGAACACTTTATCATTTATACGAAACTTTTTTTCTCTTTCCCCTTCAGTGCTGCCCAAGTTTTCAGTTAGCGTGCAGACCAGCCCAGATTTTATTGTCACCTCTTCTGAAAACAGAGCCATCACAGTAACAGTGTCTGCCAAGTGAGTTGTGTTTCTTTCTATAAAGTAAAAAGTCATTCATCTTTTTTTTTCTTTTTTAGATTTCTAAATGGTTTAGCAAGACATGAAAGAAAAGGGGGGGACAATTTTTGTTTCAAATTGACAACATTCAAATATATTTTGTCCGGCCAACTTGATTGATTCTTCACTCTACATATTTTATATTAATATATTTTGTCCGGCCAACTTAATTGATTCTTCACTCTACATATTTTATATTAATATATTTTGTCCGGCCAACTTAATTGATTCTTCACTCTACATATTTTATATTAATATATTTTGTCCGGCCAACTTAATTGATTCTTCACTCTACATATTTTATATTTAGTACCATAGTGATTATATATATTTTAAAGTTGCATCACTACAATAAACTATTATTGCATTCAGTGCCGTAACCAGTGGAGGGGAAGAGGTGGGTCCAAATTTGAAAAGCCCCCCCCCCCCTTTCAAACTTGGACCCCATTGGACTGTCCACAAGTTTTTTTTTAAATTAAACATTAAGTACATTATTTCTTGTCATTGATGTCGAATGTCAAAATGCAGGGGCCCCCAAAGAGGCCCCCCCGACCCCCAAATCCCTTGATACGCCACTGAGTGCATTCAAGATAGTACTATCTCATTGCATTTCAGCTCTGTGACAAAATTTTTCAATTCTCTCTCTTTTTTTTTTGTATACCTACCCAGTTATACGTATGGCAAAGGTGTTCAAGGGAATTGTGAGCTAACTGTGTACTACTCTCAACGCAGGAGTGAAATATTCCATAAAGAGGTGAGGCAGTATGTCTTGATCAGGGCTCGGGTCTTTTTTGAGAATAAAAAAAAAAATATTTCCTTTTTAAAACGCCCATACAGACCATCCTGGTCACATAAGAGTTCATCTGTTTTTAGTAGCCAAGGTGTCTATGTGATTCTGTGGCTAGTAAAATACCTGACCTCCTTTACTTCCCCAACAAATGTCGGGTCCCCGTTTTAAAGCTGGTTAGCCTCAGGTATATTAATTCAACCTGAGCAAAAGACCAGGCTCACACAGAGACTTGAACTTTGAACCTTCCCATTAGAATTTGAGTGCTCAAACACATTCAAACAGAGTGCTATGTGGTTTAATTTTAATGACAGTTTTAAAAAAAAATGCATTTCAAAAAGTTTAATTCATGAAAATGATAGCCCTAATTATGAGTGGCTATGCTATTTAAGCTGTGACAATTAAATTTAAGACATTGCTATTCCTTTTTAATTTTTATGACTTTCACTTTCCCTTAAGTGATTTTTAAAAAAAAATTCAACTTGATAAATATTCATACAAAACCATGCTCAAGTTTTTTCGCTGTATGGACCAATAGCTTAGTTACCAGATTTGGCTTGCAGCTAGTCAGGAAAGTATAAATTAAGAATGTTACACACAAACAAATAGGGTGTTGCTAATAATGCAATGAGTGGCTGTTCATGCTACAGCACGGCCTGCATGCAGTGGGCTACAGATTAGATTCCCGGAGGCCTGCATGCAGTGGGCTACAGATTAGATTCCCGGAGGCCTGCATGCAGTGGGCTACAGGTTAGATTCCCGGAGGCCCGCATGCAGTGGGCTACAGATTAGATTCCGAGTCCCAGTCACCTACATGTGTCCCCCTCCAGTGGTATCTTTGTGGCCGTTGCACCTATTGGCTCTGGTAAGGTTGAAAGAAGGGCACTGCAAAAGCCGTTCCATGGATGGTTTAGAGCAGTGGATCCCAAACTTTTTTGACCCATGGACCCCTTTTAGAATCAAAACTTTCCCACGGACCCCCAAGTGAAAAACCTACATAAATGCACAATATACAAATTACAAATGAAAAAACATTTTGACGAAATATTCATTGAAATTATAATTTCTGTTTAAAATAAAATAAATTAATGACTTGGATGATTTTAATGAGATGCTATGAGTGTGTTTATGTTCATCTCAAGGTTTGTGAGTAGCAGCCGCAAATTCCCACGAGCACTAATTTCTAGTCGGTTTCTTTTGGTTGTGATGAGATTCATAACGGTACTGAATCCACGTTCTACCAAATAGGAAGACGGAAAAGCAGTCAATAACTTCTGTACAATAACCCATAATGCAGGATATAAAATTGGTATCAGTTTTTGTAACCAAATTTGTGATATCCTTGTTCATACAATGGTTTAAGTTCCTCATTTGTGGATATTTCAATAGGCTGCTCCTGTATTTCTACGGATTCATTTGTGCTAGGTATGTGAGTTTGTCCACCTTTGGATAACCAAACGTACTTCTGTGTGAAGTAGTAAACGATTATAGTCTTCATCATTTTCCAAACAAAGTTGAGCAAATAATCTCTCATTGAAAGCATTCCTTTTGATTTTATTAACTGCTTTAATGACATGATCTAGTGATCCATGCAAACGTTCACTAAGATTTTTTGCAACCAAATGATGTCGATGAATGACACAATGTACTGAAAATACATTTGGTACAGCTTGTTTTAAGTATGCCAGAAAGCCTCGGTATCTTCCTACCATTGCCGGAGCACCGTCAGTAGCATTAGAGATAATTTTAGTTAAGGTTATAGCTTTTACATCAAAATAACTTTTTAATTGAGTAAATAACGTTTCTCCTTTTGTATCGGTTTCCAAACATTTAGCAAATAACAATTCTTGACAAAAAATGTATTTTTTTATAAATCTTACATAAGCTTAAAGTAAAGCTTTGTTTCCTGGTAAAGTTGACTCATCAAGCTGTATAGAGAATTCAGATGTTTTTAAGTACTCACATAAAGAATTTTCTACGAACTGAGCCAATTTGTCAATCCTTCTTTATACTTCTTTACTCAGTGGAATTCTTTTTATAATGTCGAAAGCTGGTTTATGCAACACGGTGAGTATTACCTCACTTACAGCTGGTAAAATAATGTATTCACCAATAGTATGCAGCTTTCCGGACTTTGCAATCAATAAAGAAATGTTATAAGAAGCACGCAGTCCATCATCATCTCACTTATATGTTGTCCCAATGAGTTTCTGCAGTGACGGTGTTTTCAAATATTTTTCTTTGACTGTTTGAAAAAAACGTTAAATCCTTATCTTTTTTATCACTGTAAACCACACAATCTATTTGTCAAAAATATCTGCTAGCTTCTTTTATAAGACCCTAATTACAACGTCTTCAAACACACATCCTTGTCTCTGATTGGTCGGCCCCTAATAGGCGATATTCTGTTATTTCAGTCAAAACAGCAGTATCCCTAGACTTTTGTATTTTAATGACAAACCAATCAAATTAACTCATCCCTGACCTAATGATCCTTATTCTTGAAAATTCAATGCTCAACCTAGAAACTTTGGGACACTGTAACATTAATCAAGCCCATGTGAAAGTTCGGCGCCATACATATGATACCGACAATAGATAATTAGCTTATCACAACATTTGTCTCTTGAAAATAAAAGGGCGCTTAGCATTGCTTTTAATTCCAGCCTAACCAGGTCATCTTTTTTTCCACAGGTATGTGTCACCTAAAAATACAAACTCTCTATTAAACATGACCGATATTGTAATCTCAGAGATACAGAGTAAATATGGCGCATTTTCTGCATAAGCGTGTTTTCTGTCGTCTGTCTCTTACCATCCCACTTTTGTTATTAACTTAATTAGCTGGCGCTGTTAGTTTATTTATTGTTTTTATTTTTATTTCCATTAAAATAAAATGGCTTTTAATTTTACTAATTTACATTTAACCTTGTGCGGACCCCCTGGAGTTGTTCAGGGACCCCCAAATGAATAAAAAATTTCCGCGGACCTCCTGGATGCTACCAGGGACCCCTGGGGGGACCACTTTGGGAACCACTGGTTTAGAGGATCTAAGAGATAAACATCCCATACTTTCAGGGACTTGATTAAATAATTCAATGCTATCGCATTCTCATTTCTCGATTTATTGTTTCCACGCAGCTTAACGGGGACGGAGTCGCAGTGTTTAAAAACTTTGACTGGGGCGCTCTGTCATCAGCCCCGGGTAACGTGACTATACAGGCTGAGGTGACCGATGAGACTGGCCGTAAAGAACAAGGGCAGGCAGTTTTGGCTGTGTACACCAGTAACAGCAGAGTCCAAATTCTCAACACATCCACTACAGTCTTAAGACACGGGTTGCCAGCCCATGTTTATGTAAGAAATAAGCTCATACCATTATTATTTTTTGTTCTGTATGTCTTAAGACCTAATTCTATAAGGAGTGTAAATATCAGTGGTCAGCAAGTTTAAAAAAAAAAGTCTGAGTAAATATAATTTAAAACAGAATTGATTAAAAAATTTAACATAATGCCTAAACTATGGTTCATGAAGTCTAATAATGACATTCGTAAGTTTCCTTCAATAAATTTCCGACAAAATCTTGATAATTTGGCAATGTTATCTCTTGAATGTGTTTTGTTTTCGTATAAATAACTGAGATACTGCTCTACGTGGACCTCATGCATGGCTACCCACCAATGCACTTTTTGCTTTACTTCATTAAAAAAAATATTTTTTTATCAAGAGGCAATATTTATGTTGTTACAATTTTAGGTTTTTAATGACATATATTCTTTAAGTCCGTAATAATTGCAAAATATTTTTCAAGGTTCTTGACCAGCATTTTAAGTCGCGTAATTTCAACTTAAAATTTCTCAAAAAGACAAAAAAAAAATAAAAAATCAACCATTATCATTGTATATGATTAACATGCCATTGTCTTTGATCTTACATGTTCAAGTAGTCATCTGTCACACTTTTATATATTTTGTCCAATTATTCATATATATTTATTTTTTCCCCACGCGAACAGATTAAAGTCTCGGACCACGGCGGCAATCCCATTTCACCAGTGAGTCTGACCCTGCAAGTGTCTGTCTCATTTGTCAAAGTTTTAACAGAGACTCTTGTGGTACCGGCAGGAGAAACTGTAGTCAGGCATACCTTCATCCCTCAGAAAGGAAACCAGTACAGCTACCTCTCAGACAGTATTACCGTACGACAATGTTTATGACTTCTGGTTAAGGCACTTCATTTTGCAAGGGGGAAAAAAATATGATGGCCATAGTTAGCTGCTGATAATAAAATCTATGTGCCAAGTTTAATCTCATCCACCATTTCACATGCTTCAGTAGTTTTGGGTTGATTTTGCATTAGCATATGAGCAAGTTTAAATAATTTATACTAGTAAGGCTGTAGTTTGTAGCATTCTGATCCATTGTTAGAAATTACTATTTAATTATTTTTTATTTTTTTAAATGGACTTTTTTATTTTTCCTGGCTGAGCCAACACTGAGATTAATGTTTTCATCACGACTATTAATGGGCGGCTGTCCGATCCTGTTTAGGTGTATGAATTGGTGCATCTAACCAGATCAGCTTCAGTCAAAATACATGATTGTCTCTTAAGCTCTGAATGCCATTAACAGTTACGGAATGTTTAACTGAAAGGCAGCGAATTTATACGGTGTGTTGGGTGTGACATTCATTTAATGTGAGCTGAAGTTTGGGACTGGAAGTGATGTCTTTCAGTACTGAAATTGATGTTGGCAGATGCACAAAATGTATATAGCATAGTAAAATGGCTTCCTGTCTTTTGCTTATTCTGTATAATTTTTTTGAGATCAGCAGTCATACTCATCTCAGTGTACTAAAATCCAGTGTTTTACAGTTGACGCATGTTTCCAGTAAAAATAAATAACAATAAACTCGAGATCATATTTTTTTTTAGGCAACCCTAAACTCTGATAATAGCGTGCAAGATTCAATAAGAGCTACAGCATACAGATCTATTAACCCGGTGGCAGTCACTATACTTCCATTGGATTCTCAGGTAACCAATCAGCGGTGTACTATTTATGGTGAGATTATAAAGTGTGAATCAGTCAGACTAATCTATACAAAAATAAAATTTACGCAGCTTGCAATATGCTCGCACCAACTGATAAACAATAGGCTTTGAAATAATAAGAAAAAACCTCGCCATCCTTTGTTGATTTCCACGTGGAACATTATTAAAAAATCACAGTTTGGCTCTACATGATATAACTCAAAACTTACAAATTTACTGCTTTTTGGTTATTTTTTTTTTGGGTTTTTTTTTCACACCACTAACAGGTGATCAGAGAATGAAGCGGATAGAGGCAAAGAAAAAGCATTTAATGCATTAAATCAATCTTACATCATAATTCAGTCTAAAATAAATAAATGTTGTTTCACTAGAATAGTCTTTTTGTTTTTGGAATAATTATGCAGAATTAGTTTCCATTAAAGCAATTTATTTTTTGGATGAACAGGTTACGAGAGTCGGTGAGCCTGTGTTGGTGAAGGTCAATAAATCACTTCCTGGTAGTTACGATTATACTCTTTCTTATGTAGTAAGTATATCCTGAATCACTGTAAATAAACATCCCTGTTTTGTTTTCCCCATATAAAAAAAAAATGTTTTTGGCTGTCAAGAAATTACTTCTAGTTTAAAATCAATCTCTAGTCTTTTTTTTTAAACTTATTTTGCAAAGTCAGCCAAAAAAAAAATCTGTGGCCGTAGAATAAAAGGCAAAGACATGATTCAAAATAATGATTTTAAAAATGAATTTTCAAAATTAAATTCTAACTTTTTCAAACCACTCTGAAGAGCAAGTTATAGCGAAGTAAATAGAACATGAGTGAAGAAAGTCATAATTTTTTCAAGATTAATTTTTTAACCATTGCCCATCATCTTCAGTGTTTTTTTTTCCTTTTACTACTCAAGACATGTACAAACTTCTAGAGGATTCAGTAATTGTAAATATCCTTGCACAGCCTTGACTCTAATTTCATCGTCTGATTCCCTGCCCCATTATTGCAGCCATGGATGTTAATTTTCAAGCTAATAAAAACCCCGTTGTTTAATGCTATATGAATATTGCAGGTTGTTAGCCGAGGGAACTTGGTCAGTGCTGGAATAATCAAGGACGACTCCTTCTCCATCACTCCAACAGTGGAATTCTGCCCCTTTGGTAGATTGCTGGTGTACATGGTGGTCAGTGCAGACACCATAAGCTCTGAGGTAGTGGTAGATGCAGTGGATCTCACATTTTCTGGGTGCTTCAGCAAGGAGGTCAGTGTCACACTGGTGGTATCTTTCTTTTTACTGGTCTTTGTGGCTTTTTTATGTTTAATAATTTTGGTATCTACCGTATTTTTCGGACCATAAGACGCATCAGACCATAAGGCGCACCAGTTTTTAGAGAAGAGAAATGCAGAAAAAAATATATATAACCTTTTTTTTCTACATTTGGACCATAAGACGCATGGACTTTTCCCCCTCATTTCTGGAGGAAAAAATGGTGGTTTGGGAACATAAGGGAACGGGCCTCACTCACAGAAATCCATGCCCTCAAAAACTATCTAATATGAAGGGTACAATAGTATTTACATTTTTTTTTTTTTGGACATGTTTTAGGTTAAAGTTGAGTTTGACTCGTCAGAGACCCGCACGGGCACTGAGGTGGACATGAGAATCGATGTCTCCAGGATAGACGGCTCCAATGCCATGCCTGGTGTTCATGATGTCTTCTACCTGGCTGTCGATCAGAGCATTGTGCTGCTTCAAGGCAGCACCGACTTAAACAGGGAAAAAGTAAGACAGAAACTTCTGTACCGCCAAGTGGGTACCGTATTTCCAAGTGGGTACCGTATTTCCAAGTGGGTACCGTATTTCCAAGTGGGTACCGTATTTCCAAGTGGGTACCGTATTTCCAAGTGGGTACCGTATTTCCCCATGTACAAGCATCCCCCACCCCCCCAATTTTCGGACTGTGAATTTTTGGAAAAAAATAATTTTATTTGAGAAACAAGTTATAAAGAAAGAAAATTTACAAAGAAACAAAATTCATAATAATCACTCATACACTCCACCCCCCTACTTTTTGGGCTTGAAAATTTTTGGAAAAAAGGGGTGGCTTATACATGGGGGAAATACGGTAATTCTTTAATACACAGATAAGAAATGTCACTGTTGTCATGAACACTGTAAGGCAACCAAGTTTCATTATTCACTTACATTATTATATTCATAATTCTGGGTGTTAACATTTGCTTTTTTTTCTCCGCTGGAATATCTTTGAGATTTTTATACATATTTTTTTGCTCAAATTATTTAGCTTAAGACCAACGAACGTGTTTGTGGACTTACCATTACCTCTTTTTTTTCCTTTCCAGGTTGTGGCCGGTCTGTCTAGTTTTGACCACATTGATTCATCCGTGACCACATCATCAGCCAGTGAATATTTTCAGGTTAGTTAATAATTTAATTGTTTTTTTTTAGGATGCTGACTAATGTAAAGAGCATCCCTTTTACAAAAATTACTTTATGGGTTTCTTGCTTGTTTACATCATCATCCGTCAGCTACACACATCATTGTACGGGAATTTCATCGAGTCCATGGCTATTGTCTCTGATGTTGGTTGTGTTCTGATTTGGTCCGTGTTAAATGAATAGCAACAGCCATCAGGTTGGACAACTGAATTTTGTCATAGGACAATGGGGCAGGTTCTTGTCCTATCCCTGCCAGTCCTATCCCTGTCAAGGACTTCATGCTGCACCTAAGTAGTTGTCATCCGACTCCACTCTATTTGGCAATGCATTTTGTTGCTGGTCCCACTGTCAGGCGTTAGGTTATGGGGTGGATATGTCGATGATGTCAACCAGGTTTCTCAGCGTTGATGTAATAGGGACATCAACATCTTGTTAATAAATGTAATGATAAGCCATGCTTGGAACTGGGAATATTATTTGTGTCATGTGATCAGCAACTAGTCAGTTCAACGACAGTAATGTATAAACCGCTGGCATTTGTAGTGCCATGCATGAACATTAAAATTTGACAGTAGCAACCTCATTTATGACAGTGGCTGTAACATCTTTTTATGGCAGCGATGGGGTTCAAACCCACGCCTGAGTTATTGGGGCTGCTTTAGTTGCCATCTTAATGTCAGCCCTGTATGTGTGATAAATGGAAAAAAAAAAAGTTTTTTGGTAGCTGAACCTATGACTAGCAACAAAAAATCATTGACAGTGAGAAAATTTGATTGGGAATAATAGCTTGACTGTCATAAAACAGGTCAATGCCTGATTTATATAGATTAGCTAGGGATGGATTCAGAAGTATTTAAAAAAGAAAGAGACAATACTTTGCAGTTGTTTCATAAACATTGTCAAATTCCAGAAATGGTAGTGATTTTTATGGTTAAAAAAGATTTTTTTAAATATTTTGTAGTAATTTTTTTCCGACATTTTTTTTTTTTTTCCCCCCCCCCCCCCCCCCCCCCCCCCCCCCCCCCCCCCCCCCCCCCCCCCCCCCCCCCCCCCCCCCCCCCCCCCCCCCCCCCCCCCCCCCCCCCCCCCCCCCCCCCCCCCCCCCCCCCCCCCCCCCCCCCCCCCCCCCCCCCCCCCCCCCCCCCCCCCCCCCCCCCCCCCCCCCCCCCCCCCCCCCCCCCCCCCCCCCCCCCCCCCCCCCCCCCCCCCCCCCCCCCCCCCCCCCCCCCCCCCCCCCCCCCCCCCCCCCCCCCCCCCCCCCCCCCCCCCCCCCCCCCCCCCCCCCCCCCCCCCCCCCCCCCCCCCCCCCCCCCCCCCCTCTTTTTCTTTTTTTCCTTTTTTCTCCCCTTCCTTCCCCCTCCTCTTCCTCCCCCCCCCCCCCCTGAAGTTTTGACAGTGTGTCTCTGCTTTGTGCTTTATTAAATTTTGGAGAGTTGAAATTATCCCCCTTGATTTAGGGCAGTAAGTTGCAACTTGCAGTATTCAGTTTTAGGGCAAAGACTCTGTGTTTAGTCCAGTGACTCTATCTCATAATTGTATTGTGCAATAGCTGAAAGCTTAAATGTGTGTTCTTTTTTTTTTTTCTTCTTTTTTTTTTTTTCTTCTTAAATTTGTATTTAGGGGCCGGCATGAAACTCATTAAATACATTATTACAGTGCTTCGGTTCTCATGCACTTCAGTTCCCAATCTGTCTTAGAATGGATAAAGTTACTGAATCACATTAGTGTGGACGGATGGTCGTGTGGTAAAGCACTCGACTGTCAACCTGGAAGTCACCGATTCGATCTTTGGTGAGAACCAATTGAATATTTCAGGTCATGGCTAAAGTCCCCACTGTCTCCCGTAGTGCCTCCATGGTCATTCCACTATCAACTATTAGTGGTTTATAGAATCTAAGGGATTTCATCTCATCCTTAAAGGGACTTCACACACACACTGAATCAAGTTGAGACTATTTATTCTTACAATCTGTTCTCTTTTTTTTAATGTAATAACCTGTCATTGCAAATGACATATTTTGTCACCAAGATTGCTTACTTTTTTATAGAGAGGGGTGCACATTTTGTTCAGTTTATATTCTGTGCTGGTGGGGGCACACCCAGACTTGAAATTCCAGATATTTAACAGAACTTTTATTTATTGTGATTTCAAATTAAACAAACTTACAGTAAAGAAGACTTTATTTCTGCAGGATTTCTTTTTAAGTATGCTTTTTTTTTTCTACTTTATCTTCCTTTTAAAGTTTTTGATTGGATCTAAATGTAATCCATTATACGATTTGTTTCATAATAGATATTGGGCAGGGGTGGGCAGACTTTTTCTACGGAGGGCCACATTGAAAACGTGATTGCTATCGGTGGGCCACTTATATATATTTTGTCTACCTCAATTACAATTTACAACGTATGAAAATATAAGTTAAAGATAATTACCATATATTTGTCATTTAATTTCACATTCACACTCTATTACACAGGCACATTACATTTCAAAATACGAACTGTATCAGTTGCTGATTTGGTAATAAGACTTTACTATTCATAATTGTTTCAGCTAAAGTTTATTGTTATCTCTGGTAATAATTATGAAGACGACTGAACTTAATTTACCCCAGAGTAAAATTATAATTAATAAGTATATAACTGATCACAATTTTGGGATATTGTTCTTGAACTGTGGAACCAGTTTACTGGTTGTGATTCACATGACAGCATATAAATTGAATTCAGTCAAAATCAATCTGTTCTTAGACTTGTTTATTTTCATACAAGAAAACGCTTGCTCACAAATGTATGTGAACCCAAATAGCGACAAAAGCTTGGCAGCAAAGTTTTTTTAGGTGGGGGTAATGCCACTGCTGGCAAACATCCTTAAAACTCCAGCAAAATAACTGGCTTGAAATTCTCCTTCTAGTCATAATCTGCTTGTAGGTCAAGCAGCTTTAATATTCTGGAGCCATAAAACTGATTTAATATCTTAGATTCGAATCAAATATTCGGAATCAGTTTTTTAAAATGTAACGAAAGTTAACATAGATAGGATCACAGCTTGTACATGCAAATGGGCCGCATAATATACTATGGCGGGCCGCACTCTGCCCACCCCTGATATAAGGCATTGATGCCATTGTTTATCTTCAAGTCTTAAAAGTAGGTCATGACATCATAAAACATAGTCAACAGTGAAAGGTGGGAATAATATTTATTTAGAGAGTATTGATGATGCAAATACTTTGAATTAAGTAGTAGAAACAATCAGATTTTTCCATTCCATGAATGTGGCTCATGTCAGTCTAGATATTAAACTGTTAATTTACCTTGAAATATAATAACGGTTAACATCTAAGGAAAAAGAGGATTTTTGTTTTAATAAAAGACTGTGTTTTTTAACTTGAAATAAGGGAAGTAGTGGATAGAGTGAAACAAGGAAATGCGACTTTAAAAAAGGAATCTGCCTGTTTCACCAAAGATGAAATTTAAGTTTAAGTGTTTACTCTCTTCATTGTATTAGTCAATTTCGCCATTACTTTTGTCCTCTCTGACAGACTCGTCAACTATTTTTACATATATTGGGTTGGTTAAAATGAAAATGTTACAATGCTGCCATTAACAGAAATATGATTTGTGGTATATAGATTCTGTTTGTTTAAATTAAATTGTTACGATGCTATCATTGACAGAAATATAGTTTGTGGTACATAGATTCTGTTGCCTACAGATCTTTTGGTTTTATCCATTTCTATGGCGATTATAACTATGACTATTTGATGGATGACCATTTGTCAGGAGCAGCAGATCTTGATGATATTTTTGATAGTGAGTGATAATACATGTGTATCGATGTCAAATAAATTGCCATGTAGATATTTATAATGAAGTTGATTTTTTTTCATTTGTAAACTACTAATGAGCCAATGAATGCCTTCATGAGCTAATGAATGTCACCTTCAAAAAAAAAGAACTTGCTTTTTGCTACTAACAAATATTTTTCCAACTATATTTTACCTTTGTAAAGTAGTCATGCAAGGTCTGCGTGCAATGAATACATTCAGTTAAATATTCCTGTTCTTCTGCTTTCATTCTGCCTCTGCCGCTGGAACCCAGATCTAGTGTTTTCCTCCATGTTCAATCGAAGTTTTATTGGCTAAACATGTTTTGCGCCATTCGGGCCCTGCACCACTCAAGGTCTTCAACTTCCGCTGTTTTTCTGGATTTATTACCACTAGCCTTTGGTCAGCCAAGACTATCACTGCAAGGAAACTAAGCAGTTGATTTATTTCAGAGTTTTCTCTCCTATGATGTCTGCCACCTCCTATAGCTCGGCCTCATCTGACAGGTTTTAGAGTTTTGAGCGCTCTATGCTCGCTTTTGCTAGCCTTCTTAGGGTTTTGAGGCATTTTTTTATAAGGAGACATCACCTTACCCAGCGGGATGCTTCTGCCTCACCCTCCATGACAGCAAACCATTTGGTCTCGGCCGCTTTTTTAGTATTCCTGGCCCGGGAAAACGCCTTGTCTAGGTGTCTTCCCCCTATCTTCTGGCTACAGCTGGGGACAGCGCTTGGTGGAGATGGTAGCTCCCCCCAAGTGAAGACTAGATCTAGTTATTGTTGCTTCGGCCCGGCTGGGCTCGCCGCTTATCCATATCATCGTGAATGTCGCAAAATAGCCTGTGGTCCAACTTGGGTTCCCATTTTCTTCTAATGCTACTTCGAGGAGCCAGCATCTGGGTTTTTTTTTGCAGATGATATAAAGACTTAATTTGCAAGCTGCATGTTCTTCTTTTGAGACACAATTACCACCATGAATATGTCAAAGCGAATCATGAAATATCTTATTCATCTTTCTAGAAAATTACACTTTTCAGCTAGTTTAGGTTATCTATAAACTTATTTTATCAGCGTCACAGTTTGTCATATATGATCACAGATGATGTGACTAGTAGACAAGTGTTGTTAAGGGTAGAAGCAGAAGATATAAGTTGGCTCAGTGGTTTGTGTTCATTGCATGCTGCCTTAAACTTTTCTTTTTTTAACCTACAATTAGACATCAGGAAGAATTACTTCCCCTGGAATATTTTTTAACATCATAATCATTCTGCTTTAAATTTATTTTTAAACAACTAATTTTTTTTATCGATTTTTTTTTTTTAGCTTGTTAAAATGCAGCTTTTCCCAAGGTAGCGTAACTTTTAAGAGTGTTAACTGTCGAAAAAAAGAAATTAAACCTAAAGGAGATAATTTGAGACAGATTGTGCTGCGCACGTTGTCAATTTTAGCTGTGTTTCTTGGCTACTGCTGTCACCAACTGGTGACTTGAAATGAGAGAAGCGGTCTGTTAGAACCTTATTTTAATATATACTCACCTGAATGAAAACTAGCAGACTAATTCTTTCATTTCCTTTCGTTTTATTGGAATATTTTGCTTTGTCAGTCAGGTTTTCATGAAATCTTGCTGTGATGCAATTTAAAATTTAATTGAAATTATCATTGTACGACCCATTTCACAAGATGCAGCAGTTTTAAGTAAATTCTGTTATTTTAACTTTAACAATTTTTTTTTAATGAGATTAATTTTTTTATCCGGTTTACTCCTGATTTTTTTATCCGGTTTACTCCCTGATTTTTTTTTATCCGATTTACTCCTGAATTTTTTTAGTCCGGTTTACTCCTGATTTTTTATCCGGTTTACTCCTGATTTTTTATCCGGTTTACTCCTGATTTTTTTTTTTTTCTTCTGACTGTTGAGAATGAGATTTTTTTTTTTTTTTTTTCAGTTCCTTTAATTTACTTTCTTCTGCAAAAAACTTGCAATTTCCCCCATTTTATTTTATCAGCGATACAGTTTGTCGCACATGACGACAGCCCATGCGGCAGGTAAACAAATGTGGCATCACAGGCCAAAGCAGCAAATAAAGACATTAAGAGGCAAATTTGAAGGTGTGGCCACGAGTCTCAAGGGTTTGTGATCATCGCATGCTGTCTTACGTTCTTTTCTTTTTTTTTTCGTCTTCACGTGCTTGTCGTTAGGAGGCCAATATCTTTACCTTTGCACTAACACATACATTAATTTTTCTCTTCTCCTATGCTTTTTTTTTTTAAGCCTCAGGCATTTGATGTCGCTCACTTAAAATACTGCTATCCCAAAATGAATCTTACATACGATTTTACGAATGATAACTGCCGAGAAATTATTTCTGACATGAAACCGTTTTAACACAGGGATTGTAATGTAACATAAATTAAAAATTCAGGCTCCGTGCTTCTGAAAAACTGCTGTATCACACAGATGCTCTCCTCTAGGAGAAGATTTTGTTTTGGACCTCCAGGGTGCAGAAAAAAAATATTGGGCGCCTCCAAAAATAAAATTACCATGTATAAATTAGGGAGCTCAGCCGCCTCGGATTTCTCCCTCGATTCCTTGTTTACGAGTCGCATATACGGTTCTGGCGGGGTTGTTGGTGTTGAGGTCTTGAGTCGCCTCAGTGAGACATAGAGGCCCAGTTGGGTTTTTTTCTAGTTTCACTGAGAAATTGGTGGACGCTGAGGAAACTTAAAATTAAAACTTCTCAGAATTTTTGCTTAATAAGTTTACGGATAATAAATTTATGAACCTAATTAGACAAAACTTGACAGTGTTTCGTCGAGGAAATCAACTGGTACCATTAAACAGCTTTAGTTCCCTGTTACTTTAAGCCTTAAATTTTTTCCAGAACATTTTCTATATGAGCAATCTGCAAATGCATTCTGTTTCAATGAATTTTCAAGATGGCTTATGGATCTTCCTATTTGGTTATAAAGAAGGGGAACAATTTGGTTTAGCAGAAAATTAAAGGTGAAGATGTGACCATAGCTCCATTTTTTTATATAATCATTGGTCACAGGGTGACTGTGAGTTTGTGCTTGTTTTGCCCGTAAGGTTTCAAGGTATGAATGATCAGGGAAGAGAATGCTGGGACTTGTGGGCTTAGTGAATGAGCTCATGAAATGTGGGTATCCAAGTGTGTGACTGGACCTGGACCGATAAAGAGAGCTTGTACTGCTGGTCATTGGTTTTTATTTGTTTATCACTCTCATATATGAACTTGGTGTAATAAATGATCATTCTTTCTAAGGACGCTCAATCGTCGTTTAAAGGACTAAGTCTATCGATGGAATTTCATGTCTATTAAAGGACAAAGTTGATTAGATACTTGTTTTTTTCCTACTGTTCCAAATATTGCACATGACAATACTTAAAATATTTGCTCTGGTTCTGTGACTACAAATTCTCATGGACAAGGGACTTTGATGGAGCCCCTTCCCCATGGGGAGAAGAAGTTTTATTTCTTTGACTGACAAAGCGTATGTTCCATCTGACCCACAAGACAAATTAAACAAAAACGATCAGTTAGCCTTTATTATACATCAGATTAATGCAAATATGTTTTTTGGTCTTTTTTTTTTTTTTTTTTTTTGAAGTCACCAGCTTGACAATAAAACCTAAGTCTGTAGTATTTAAAAAACTATTTTGGATTCATCTTAACCAAAATGAGTTTTAGAGGAATTCAAACTGGTATCTTAATATTATATTTCAATGCGATTTATTTTTATTTATTTGAACATCTGTTATTGTTTTTTTTGAGTTGACCATGCTGTGACTACTGACTGGTCATTTGTGTGAAATTTTTAGCCATTCAGTGTATCATAGACATTTAGTTGTGTCCTATAAAATGAAAAGATTAACATCTCTGATGACACCATATATAAATTCAACAGATTTTATCACCCCTTTTACCAGATTGATGATTTTATACAAAATGGTGAAATGTTTCACTGAATGAAAACATTGTTCACTTGTCCAAGAGATTCAAAATCAGAATTTCTTACTAAGACATTGTATGCATCATTTTATCTTCTTGGCGGTATGGAAGCAGCTTGCCCAGTGCTCTGGTTGAAGTATTATTCATAATGTGGCTACTTTGTCCTGAACTAGTTATGTCAGCTCTACAAGCTTAGTCATAATCTGATTGGCTACTTTGGTCAGGAATTAACCATGTCTGTTCTATGTTATTTATAATTTGATTGGCTGTGTCATGAATTAGCCATGACTGTTCTTGCTTATTTATAATCTGATTTGCTACTTGTCTGTTCTAGTCCTTGAAACATTTATTAAGAAAAAATAAACAAATTTCGATATCACATTTTGGTCTTAACAGTTTCTCCTGTGTCTATCATCAGCACAACAGTTTGTCTTGTTTGAGTAGTCGTGAATGTGGAGAGGAAATCTTGTTCCTCTATGACAGAAGCTTTGGGCGTCAGCAATGGGTTCTGCTTCAGATGGTTTGTTTCACTTCTTTTTTTTTTAATTTATCTGGTCGCTTTGCCTTGTCAAACTTTCATTAAATTTTTAAATGTATGCGTTTGCAATCAAGTCACACTTTAGAAGCAGTTAATTTTTGACTGTATATATATATATAATTTTCTTAATTCTGTTCAAGTCATCAAGGTACTTATGAAAAATGTTTTTTAATTGAAAGAATGTTTTGTCACATTAGCAAAACTTGATTCTATTTAAAATTTACCAAAAGATTAAAATTTAGAAAATTTATCCGAATATTTTTCTGTACCTGTGCACTGATTTAGATCGTGTGATGTTTTGTCCTGGGTTTTTTTTTTAATTATCACTCCTTGCTGCTCTTGTTTTCCACACCCTCCAACTGTTTGCTATGGCATTAATCAGAGCATTTCTTAAAATCAGAACAATAATAAAATGGATTCTATGCTTATGGTTTCATTTATTACCTTCAATTTTAAAGAAACTTTTGAACAGTTATTTTTCTATTTTTGCGAAGTGTTTTCAGCTAAGATCAAATCAACTTTAGCTAACTTTTTTTTTTTTAAATATTTTTTGCACTTTGTTTTATTGTTCAATGGTTTCCAGTCATTCAGCACAGAAAACCTTTGAAAAAACTCATTATAAAACAGCTCAATTTAGATGCAAAGACTTTGGTCTAAACATTTTGTCCGCTTGTGTGTTTCATCAGCGCTACGGCTTCTCCTGTTTGACTGCAGTCAGTGTGACTGGAAACCACCGGCAGTATTTTGATGTTATGTCCGCCGGCGGGAGAATGAAAACAGAGGGTTTGTTTTTTTCCTTTGTTCTTTTCCTTTTTTTTCCCAGTCAGTTTTTTTTAAATGACCTTTCTCATTGGTGCAACACGTGTACTTTATTTTTTAATTATTTTTTTTTTTTTAATAAACTTAATAAAAGATATTCGTATATGACAGCGGCTGTAATTGTATCATTTTTAAAATCACGGTATGTTTATTCATTAAACATTATAAAATTTAACTACTTTTTTTTTTTATAAAGATGATTGTCAAATCCTACCAAAATTTAGAAACAAGTTGATCATTTCACTATATAGCTAACCCCAACCCTAAATACAAACACTGAATAAGATTGAAAAAAGAGGGCCAATGCTAAAAGCTTTAACCCTGGTCCGAATTGCTTTGACAAAAAGTGTGTTACTGCCCTTTAACAGTGTGTTAGTGCCCTTGTCACAGAGTGACTGTGCGCTGTGGGGTGAATAACGGTATGAAGTACATGTATGGGCAGGGAGAGTATGAGTGTGTAACTGGAGACTGTATTGTATTCTCTGTGGGTCTGTGTGCGTGTGTGTAACTGGACAGTGAAAGACCAGTTAGTTGTACGATGACCTTTGTACGGTGAGGTCGTGTTTGAGTTTAGTCATTAGAAGTAGACGCGGTCAGTAAGTAATTGTGGTTCAGGATTTCTTAGCTAATAGTGTGTTTGTACCTAAATAAAAGATCTATTGAGTTTCTGCATTTAATTGGGGGTTTCACCATAAGATCCTTTAGTATTCCCATGGGCCCCTTTTGGGTTGGCTCCATAAAGTAGCTCAAATGGCGAGAATCCTGTGCTTTCATTGGCTACCTCACGATATGCAAAGAGTACCGCTGGTAGCAGTTTATCCCAATCTCTTGGTCTCTCCACAATTACCTTGCGCAACATCCTCTTAAGGGTCCCGTTCCACCTCTCACACATCCCGTTGCTCTGCGGGTGGTAGGGGCTGGGTGAATGTTTGTCTGATACCCAACAAACGAATATGTTGCCTCGTAAGTTCTGCTGTAAACTGCGAGCCCCTATCTGATAGTATTACATTCTGGGAACCCTACACGAGTGAAGACTTTCAACAGCGATTCTGCGACGTCTTCGGCAGTGATCTTCTTTAGAGGGATTGCCTCAGGCCAACGAGTGCACGAGTCCACAACAGTTAGTATATATCTGTATCCCCTGTCTGACATTGGATGGATCGGGCCCACAATATCAACAGCTATTTTCTGAGATGGTCGGTTTGTGGTCGCAGTTACCTGTAACAGGGCAGTGTGGTGTATCTGTCTTTTGGGTCCTTGGAACAGCACACTGTGCATGATCGACAATACATTTTAATGTCTTTGTTGACATGTGGCCATAAAAAGTGTTGGAGCACTCTTTGCTTGGTTCTCGACACCCCCATATGTCCTGCTAGAGGAGAGTCGTGTGCTGTGGCTAGCACCAGAAGGCGGTACTCACTAGGAACAGCCAGCTGCGTATATTTCTTAGTTTTCCCTTGGAAACTACGAAATAATAATCCCTCTCTGCAGTTCGTAGCTGGATTTATGTCTTTGGTTCACCTCTCGGTGGAGGCCCAGAAGGGCCTTAATGACGGGTCCTCACGCTGTTTCTTGAGAAGTTTGCTTCCTGTTTCCCCCATCTCAGGGGGCTAATCATTATGCTACTGGAATATCACATTTCTTTCCTGTAAAATGTTCGTTCTGTAAGTACCTCATTAACCAATTAGTGATCTATTTGGGTCATCACACAGATTACTGACCTTTGCTTGACCACATCTTTGCTGCCAGGGGATGACAATATGTTGAGACCTGGTTTGACCCCATCACATAAGCTCCAAATGGTGCCTGTCTGTTTGTTAGTTGTAGATGTAGGTAGGTGACAGTATTGGAGTGCAGCTGGCGAAAGCATCCTGAATATGACGTACCTGTGAATTCAATTTAATTTCGTATATATAATGTAGTTTAAAATGAAATCCCAAGTAAAATATATTTTTCACAAATCTGTAAACTGGGCCCTGCTTTGACAACTGGGGAGCAAACTCTAACAACTGGGGCTCCTAGCGAACTCGACAACTTGGGCCCCTAGTGAGCTCTGACAACTGAGGCCCTGGCGAACTCTGACAACATGGCCCCTAGCAACTCTAACAACTGGGTTCCTAGCTAACTCTGACAATTGGGGCCCCTAACAAGACCTGACCAATGGGACACTAAATAGCTATGAGCCCGGGGTCATTAAAAACTGGTTATCTGCCCAACTCCCAAGAAACAAACTAATAAGATATTAAATGTTTAATCAACAATAAAATCAGGTGAATAAACAGAAGACATAAATCAACTAAAGTTATGATTTATTCCTGTGATCGAGCAACAAATCACCTGTGATATTTTGACATCTCCATGTCACCTTAATGTCACCGGTGTCAATGTCATGTGTCATGTTGACATCAACTATAATGTAAACTGTGGCAGTGATGCTGTCAGACACTTGAGCAATTGATACTCATCTCTCACAGACTTGATTGTAACAATGTTGTCACACAGACATCTTGACGGTTGCCTGGGTGATTAATACAATACAAAAAAATCAAAACTAATCGGCCATTTTTATTTTCAAAAAAAAAAAAACCAAAACAAAATATACTTGTACATTACTGAAAAAATATTTTGTTAATGTAGTTGAATCAATTTAATGTTATTTTGAGATATAATAATTCAATTTACTATCAACAAAACAAAAGTTTCAAGACGAAGAGACACGAAAACTAAAACTAGTGCCACGTTAGCCAATCCTCACGACCGGGCTCAGCCAATGTTTTACCACCCCTTCCCTTACTTTGACTTCTTTTTATCTTTAATTCAAAATTATGCCTCCTAGGCGAAGATTTTGCCTCCCTGATATACTGCCGTCTGGGTGTTTCGCACCCATTTGAAACTTTAGTACTTCGTCATGGATGTAGAAAGGAAACAAAAAAAATGGTCAAATCTTCACCTGAGTTCATTTGATAGGCGTAAAAACTTGAGTTGCCGTACATGTAGTAAAATTTGTTACTTTCTAAAAATATCTCAAAAGTGTCAGCTGCATGTTGAATTATGGCACTCTTGTTATCCAACACAATCTGAAGATATGAAAAGTTGAAAAGAAATTCAAATTTAAAAATTCTATTTATAGTTTTACACAAAATAAGAAAAAATAATATCAATGTTTTGAATGTATGAATTATATCCACGTATTTTTGAAAACAAACGAACAAACAAACAAGCAACGTCTGCTAAATTATATTGTTACGACAGATGTCTGCAATTGACCGCCTTGCAGACATTAGACGTAACTATATCACTTACCCATGCAATAAGACGTTACTACTATCTTACCCATGTAATAAGTGTCCATCCGTAGACTGTTGGCATTACTAGTCTGTTGATTTGACGAGTTGGAAATATTTGATGCGAATATAAAATATTCCTACTAATTGTGTTAGGGGCAATAACTCATCCAATGTAGAATCGAAAGACTTCTGATTAAGAAAACAAATGAGTAGAAATAAAACGATATAGCCAGAAATCTAAGGAATCTAACACACTCTGACAAATTTCTCCACCATGGAAAGTCGCACGATGTCGAGAGGAATACACCGCAGTGAATATAAAAATGAAATAATTGAATGTTTCTTGGGATGCCCGGGTACCATTCGATCCACGGACCTGTACGGGTGGGGGGGGGAGGGGGTCCGCGGTGCGGGGGGTGAGGACCACTATATGACACTCGGTCATTTTTTAAGGGTTTGGGGGGGCGGCATGGAGAAGAAAAGGGGGTGGGGCGGTTAAATGTCAAATTTATTTATGGGGTTGCGGGTGGGGGGGGGGTGGCGGGTGAAATCACGAAACAATTACTTCAGTGAATATTGTTTACAAGAGAATAATGTACACATCCAAATATTTTTTTTAATCTGCTAGTTATTGTTTGAACGCCGTGACAGTCAACGGCATCCATTCAAAAACGACTATATAGCGAAAGGGGGTGGGGGGAGCTCTTAATGTAGTTGGTGAGAGCCACATTGCTAGTTTTTTTTTTTTAAATGACTAATATAAATGACACTTGAACGAGCCGTGTGTAATGCATGTATATTTCTCATGGATAAGAAGTGACGGATATGTGCTGTAGTTTTGTCTATTGAATGTTGTCACATGCTAAACAATGGATTGAAGGGGTGGTGGTGGTGTGTTGCACCATCAAGAATAGCCACTAACGTTTCTTTTTGTTATTGAAAGCCATTTCATTAAGAACAACTTAATTGTGGTTTATCCTCCTTTTCACCTCCTCCACTGGGAGTTTTATATATATTCACGCCGACTACGTGAAATTGACACGTTATTTAAACAAACGAAACAAAAAAATGCAATAAATTGTCACGACTGAAACGACCTTGACTTCGTTTATTACTGCTATTTCCTATATTGAAGAGTGTGTGCTGGCTGTGGCTGCACATGAGTCAAACGTATATTTTGATCAAGTGCTGCGGCATCCTACACATTGCCTATATTGATTGATAGGCGCACTAGGTGAATGCCTACCCCCCCCCGCCCCATACACACACAACCGCGCACTCTTCACCAACCGATCCCCGCCTCCTCCCCCCAATATATGTATTAATGCGGTCAATGGACCTCTAAAGAGCAACATATGCGCTATGCATGCATATTATTGCACGCACGCACGCACGCACACACACACACATATATATATATATATATTTACTACCATTGCCACAATAACATGTTAGTTTACCTTTAATGGTGGAGGGTTTGGGAGAAATTAAGGGGGAGAGGGGTGGTGTTGGATCAGATTCTTTATAAGCAGCGGCCTCCTTAATACATCTCTCCCCCCCTCCCCACCACCGATGTCTGGTACGATGTTTGCGGGAGTCCAGTCACCTATGTCTCCACCGGTAATGCCCCCCACCTCCCCAAATCATTGTCAGGGCACACTCGGCTATGTGGAGGAACGGGGTGGGGGGGTAGGGGAGGGGGATGCGTGAAAAAAAAAATTAAGAGGGCACCAAAAGATAATGTACCCCCCCCTAGTGGTCTACAGTGGTAAACATCTCATTTGGGGGGGGGGGGGACTTTGATAGTAACGGACGGGATCCAAATATGACTACAGCGCCGCCGTGTGCTAAGGTGAGTGGGTTGAGGTTAGGTGCTGCCAGTAGGTAAAAAAAAAGGGGGGGGGGTGTATTTGTAAATATACTGAGTGGACCCGATGCAGCAGGGCATTATCCGATGCAGCAGGGCATTATCCGATGCAGCAGGGCAATATCCCCGGTTACATTTCTTTCTTTTTTTTTTCTTTAGATGAATATAATACACAGAAGACTTCAACCTAATGTTCGACATACGGAGGGGGGGGGGGAGAATGTAGTCCATGGAAATTAACGCAACAATAATGGAGTAAACCTCCAGTAGGAGTAAACCTCCAGTAGGAGTAAACCTCCAGTAGGAGTAAACCTCCAGTAGGAGTAAACCTCCAATAGCCCTAAAGAACTTATCGGGGCAGATGAAGTGTAGAATTCATCTGTTTCTATAACCTCGGCACATGTAGGGATTGTGTGTGTGTGTGTGTGTGTTTAGCAAAACACCTATTTACACCCACCCAACTTCCAAAACTGTAATTAACAACAGACCCATGACGAACACCGACAAGTGACAACTGCCGGATGCCTTCTCCAAAAACAGCGGGGGGGGGGGGGAACTTATACACAACACTGACCTCTGAATGACTTCCCACACTTCTCTGGGTCACATGCTGGTCAACATAAAATATACATAACCCCCAATGACTGGATCTGCCCACATACACCAATTACATTGGGTTCTCATAACCACCTTATGACTCCCTCCCCCCAACACCGACCAACATGTGTGGGGTTGGATTTTGGGGGGGGGGGTATGCTGTTACAACAACCCCGATTGACTGGAGCCGCTTGGGGAGGGGGGGAACAAACAAGATCTTTCCACCTGCTATACACTCACCCATGAGTCCAGGCAGTGAGGGCGAAGAGGGCTGAGCACAGGTACAAGAAGGAAGCTGCCGCCCTGGGCATGGCTGGAGGGGGTGTGTCTCACACACACACACAAGCCAGGCCGGGTGTTACACCATCAGATGTCTCCGGACGTTACGCATCTCTGTGTGTGTGTGTGGGAGAGAATGAAAATAACTTCATTAATAAAAAAAATTACCATTAAAAATATAGGAAGGCGCGCACTTGGCGTTAAGTAAACAGCAGCTACGAAACAAATAAAATAAAATAAAAATAAACAACGAAACAAATAACATAAAATAAAAATAAACAACGAAACAAAGACAAAATTATTTTGATGGAAAAAAAAAAAAGAAAATCAATTAACTATAAAATAACTGATTGGGGTGGGGGGGGGGGTAACAAATATCTACAGCAAAACTGGAAATGAAGTCGGGGGAGGGGGGGGGGAGAAGGGATAAATCGCTGCCGCATTTAGAAAGAGGAGGAAAGGGGAGAGAGAGAGAGACTGCGAGAGGAGGAAGTCATGTAAACTGAAGTCCATTTAAGCGACATAGAATCAGCTCTTCTATTTTTTTGTAACCTCCCCTTTAAAAATAAAAAAAAAAAACAATTAAAATCGTGACGTTATCAAGCCCACGAAGTATTCTCCTGTGGACAAAAGAACAACGACAGCTCACACACACACACATGCCCGTTTATATATTTTAATTAGAACAGGGGGTGGTGGTGGTGGGTGGGTGGGGGATAATACTTGCAAATGAGAACAGGATTTGCATATACAATCAAAACACGCATTTATTGTCTAAACCAGTAACAACTATATTTCTCATAATCCACGCAGTGTTATACATAATCTTAGGGCATAGGTCAGTAGTAAGTATCAGATTGGGTGTGTTGGGGGGTGTATATACTACCCCCCTCCCACATCCCACCCCCGGGAATGGTAAATAGGACTTTATTATGGGTTTTAAAAAAATATATAAACCCGTTTTTTTTTTTTAAATTCCTTGTGGTTTCTTTTTTCATCCCGAGATTTACACGTTTCGGAATTAAGTCAACAAACCACCGGCATATATATCACAACTAACACAGACTATCACTAACGGCCAGTGCTCGATTTATCGCCGGGGATATCCCCGGCACTGAGGACTGCCATCCCCGGCTCTGCTTTAATTAATTTTATCCCTGCCGGGAATGACATCTTTCCCCGGCTCTGCAGAAATTTTTTTTCACCCCCGGCACTGATTTTTTCTTAATGTTAGCCTAAAGTAGGGAATTGATTTTATAGTATTACTACAAATATTAGATGAAAAACACAGACAAAATCAGCTGATTTGAACTACGCAACACTATTTCTGCTAAAAACTCTGTAAATAACACTCGTCCGGTTGTTTGCAGATAGTTGTATGTAAAGCAAACTCGCCAAAAAAATTCTGAATAACTTATGTTGTATGGAGACCGTGAAATTATAGAACGTCGCAATTTTAAAAAAATTGAAGCATGTAATACTTCAGCCATAGTACGGATGGCCTTGACGCTGACACAGAACTTAATGATTTTTATAAGCGGTTAGATGTTCTGCCAATATCTAGCGCAGAATGCGAGAGAGGATTCAGTGCAATGAATTTAACTCAGACATCTCTTCGCAATGCATTAGAAGTCGAAATCATCAAACACTTGCTGTTAATTAAAATTAATGGCCCACCACTTCAAACCATAATGTGGTTAAAAGACGGAAGGCATTCTGCCTGCGA
Source organism: Bulinus truncatus (assembly GCA_021962125.1). Lineage (NCBI taxonomy): Eukaryota > Metazoa > Mollusca > Gastropoda > Planorbidae > Bulinus > Bulinus truncatus. The sequence continues at coordinate 5,329,182 of JAGDYQ010000037.1, read as the reverse complement.
TGTACCTTCTGGCAAACCAACAAAAGAATTAGTTATGGAACAGCGTCATAATTTGTTTAAATAACTGAGACAATTATGAATAATGGAATATTTGATTTAAAAAAACAGAGAATAAATTAGTAATTTGCATTTTTTTTTCAAAATAAATTCATTACTTATTAGTATTAATGTGCAGCTTCAAATTTGTTTGAACCAACGTGAACTATGTTAAATAAGATTCACCAAATTTTCTAATATTTTTGTTGGTTTTGTCAAAGATGCAAATCGAAGACCCTTTGAAAATAAATTAGTTACTTGTCCATGGTTTATAAACTAAAAAAAAATGTTGGCATCTCGCAGGCGCTGGGGATGCTGTGGATATCCCCGGCACTGAGAATTGTCATCCCCGGCACTGAGAATTGTCATCCCCGGCTCTGCTTTAGCTTTTTTCATCCCCGCCGGGGATGACATTTATCCCCGGCTCTGCAGAATTTTTTTTTATCCCCGGCACTGGTTTTTTCTTAAATCCAGCACTGCTAACGGCACAATAAACAGTGGCATGGGGTAACCATTGGAGAGGAGGAGGGGGGCACTTCATAACTATTATTCCCTTGTCGCCCCCTCCCTCCCCTCTTCCGTGGCTCTACAACGTCGCCACTACAAAATAATAACAACAACAACAGCGCTGAATTAGTGCGGCAGATAATTATGCGGGGGGGGGGGGGGAGTTTTTAATCTTCGGAAGTTATTTTGCTCAAATTCTTGTAAAAGGATCCGACGATACAACATGTACGGGTTTACTTACACACGATCACTGACTGGCTTTGGCCGCTCAATAAATAGCAGGGACGAGGCGATAGTGTTGACGATCATAGTCTTTTTTTATGTATAGAAAATGCTACATAAAGGTGCTGCGTTTATTGAATACAGTTAGCATCATCATTCATAATAAAATGACTACTATATATATGTATATATAACTTTCATTTATGTATACACCGTAAGTGTTGTCGGTCTAATAATTTATACAACTATATAAATCTATGTTCGTTTGTGCTTTGTATACAGCATGAGAAAACATCAATAAATTGTTCTCTTAAAGAGCTATGACCGGCAACACTCACGCCTCGTCCCAATAAACAGTATCACAATATTTGCTTCGGAACTGCATTCAAAATAAGAGGCATGAGTCTACCAGAGTTCATGGCCAATACTTATTTTTTGCAGCTCTCAGGAAGGGGAAAAAAGGGGTGGTTCGGGCTTGGAGGGGGGGCATTTATCTTTAAATATGAATATATATCAAATAATATTGCATCATATGTTCAATTCGTTATCATAAAAAAAAATTCCTCACTTTATCTAATCTTAAATGCTTACCTTAAGACTGTAAGTTAAAAAATACCGAAAAGCTACTATTGAAGTTTTGAACGCAATGATCAACACACATTAAAAAGCTACATTTCCATTGACTTTCTGCTTACCTTCACCCACCCAATCGCCATATCGCTTTCATCCTGTTCTAATTTTACCGGCCACGCTTTTTCCAGGTAAAGAAAAAAAAACAGCTCAATACGGAATTTAAAAAAAATCAAGTGTGCACAGTATGATAACGCCAGTGCGTTGTATTCCACGCTTGCCAATATGGCGCCGTTTGAGTCATAAATTAGTGCAAAAGACAAGTTACAAAGTGGAAGAGAAGGGGGGGGGGGTTGAAAAAAAAAGCAGATCATAGCTGATGTGCTGAATGGCCGGTGGCCAAGCTATGGTGCAAGGAGTGCAGCATCTTAGGGGCGGCGTTTGAGCCTAATGTAAAGGATAACCCAGTTATCGTATGTATACATTGAAAAGCACAGTTGTTCAGTTTACGACATTTAAACTGTACGGAAGAAAGAGGGGGAGGGGGGAGGTTTTAGGAATCAATCAATAGGCAGAAATCACTAGGAGATCGATAAGAGAACCCAACAAGTATATTGACCCATTTACAACCTAAACGCCCCCAACTTTGGGCAACATTTAATGGGGGCGTATTACTGACAGAAAGAGGTCCGTGTGGCCGAGTGGTGTAGGGCGCTCGACTGTCGACATAAAAGAGTTCCGGGATTTTTTTTTCCCCAGCCACGATGAAAGCTGGTTTAAAAGTTCAAGTCCAGCTTTGAGTGGGGAGTAAAGGCGGCTGGGCGTTGTGCTATAACCACACAATCCCTTCATACGCCGAGGTTACAGACACGGATGATTTCTACACTTCATCTGTCCCGATGGCCCTTGGAGTGCTAAGTGAACCCGAGGTTACAGACACGGATGATTTCTACACTTCATCTGCCCCGATGGCCCTTGGAGTGCTAAGTGAACCCGAGGTTACAGACACGGATGATTTCTACACTTCATCTGTCCCGATGGCCCTTGGAGTGCTAAGTGAACCCGAGGTTACAGACACGGATGATTTCTACACTTCATCTGCCCCGATGGCCCTTGGAGTGCTAAGTGAACCCGAGGTTACAGACACGGATGATTTCTACACTTCATCTGCCCCGATGGCCATTGGAATGCTAAGTGAACCCGAGGTTACAGACACGGATGATTTCTACACCTCATCTGCCCCGATGGCCATTGGAGTGCTAAGTGAACCCGAGGTTACAGACACGGATGATTTCTACACTTCATCTGCCCCGATGGCCCTTGGAGTGCTAAGTGAACTAACGCAGATAGGAACTAAGTTTTGTGACTATGCAATGTATATAGTCATATCAATACAGCATGACGACTATTGGTGATAAAATTAACAATGGTAGTGAGATGAGCCAGGACGAGTGGTAGGCCACACCCCTACCCCAGTACAGGCACTTGGTAAAACAAGTGCTGAGTACTCCAAAGGACATCATGATAACACGATGACAGTTAAAGTACAACATAAAAGCTCTACTGTATTGTACATAACATTTGAACACCGTGAAATACAAAAAAACTCAAAAGTAAATATTTCATTTTCCATTGAATCTTTGGGGAATCTAGTAAAATAAGGAAGGGAAAAATAGCAGAATTAATTCATCTGGAGAAAGGACTCAGATGTAGCATCTTACTAACACTGCCAGCAGACACCAGTGGGGAGGAGGGGGAGGGAAACCTGCACACCTGTCAACAGGCACTCCTCAGCTGTAAAGGCCAATTTTCTTTTCACAATGGGCTACTAAAAAAAATGTTTGTAGTTATGGTAGGTCACCTGGTTATTCAATATTCAATACACTGACCAAGGCCCACCAGGGATAAAAGGCTTTCTGGCTGCAACCCTGTTCCCAATAACTTACGCAGCAAGGATCTTTATTTATTGTTTCATCAATATATAGCAGAGAAAAACAGCAACACTTTGTTCATCAGGCCTGACGGATTTTTTTGGTATAGAAACTGCGATTCAATCTTTGACTTCCAGCCATCTACAGAATAATACTGGTTGATACTTTAACAACATACTTATGAAAAGAGGCTTCAAAAAACTAATTGTTTTCTTTCTGTGATTAATTGGATTTAGATTGGTACGAGAATTTTAGATATGAAATCTCAAACAGATCTTACCCAATTCCAATGAAATGCATTTTTTTCTGTAATATAATTCTTAATAGTTAGCTGTCATTATTTTTTTTATTTATTTACAAGCTGTACCCTGCAAAACCTTTGCATAGTTATATTCCCTTAGGTTTGATCAGTAGGCTAGGTTAATTTTGGTTTAGGACAGATCTGATTTTTTTATGATTTTCATTACCATTGTTTACGTTTGAAGATTTAAAACTGGAATACTGTTGTATTAATTCTTTACTTTCAATTTAACGCAAAACCCACACGCTATTATTTATATAGATTAATATTTAAGGGAAGGGGTAGATGATAAGCTAGGAGCAGCTAGGAGCAGCTCAATGTGTGACTTTTTTTTAACTCTATGCAATATAATCTACGGGAACAGAAAGATTTCACACTCTTTTTTTCTCTTCATGGTTGCATGAAATTAGCGGAGTATATATATTGTGAAAAAAAATTATATGAGTAAGACATAGCAGTGAGAGTGGCGAATTTTTTTAACAGCAATACCATCTCACATTATTGAAAAATCCTTGCAAAGTAGGCAAAAGCTACTGTTTGCTTGAATGGTTTCCATAGTGTCACACAAAAAGAAAAAAGATTAGGGTAAACAAACAAATAGCAGCTATAAATGGCTTCTTCTAAAAGTTTAAATCTGATTAGGTTAAAATTAATTTTAAAAAAAAATTAAGGAAAAAGTGTTTATTGTTGTTCATAAGAAATTTTTTTTAGGAACCAATAATCTCAGTTTCCATTTATTCTCATGGGAAAATTTGCTTTGATATATGAGCTGTTAGGATAATGAGTGATTCTCTGGCGTGAAGTATGTTTGTAAATCGAGGTCTGATTGCATGCATACGTATTGTAGAAATTTTTTTTTGGCTAAAGGATGGGACGGCTCTGCAGTACAGGCAGACAGTTTTTGCCTAATGTTCCCCAAATCCTCCCAGGTTGCCTATGGATACCTAACATTTATTAGACAAAGAAAAGGCGGCTGGGCATTGCTATAGATATAAAGGATCTCATGGGCTCTTAAAGTCAATCTTTAGTTTTTTTATTATTATTTCAACACTTCTATGAATCTTTCATTTCACCAAACCCTTATTTATTAGTATGTTTTTACTTAGCATTTCATTGATTTCTAGGCAAGGGTGGTTATGTCACACAGAAGAAAGAAGGGGTAGGTTTAGTAGTTGATAAATAAAAAAAAAATAAATAATATATTACAGCCATATGGTACATTATAATTATTAAAGTTATGATGATTTTAAAAAAAAATAAAAAATACAATTTACTATATTAGGTCGAAGTGCTAAGCTTTTTGTAAACCAAACAAAAGTTACTGGTTTGTAAATAATTTTGGTGGTACATTGTGGTTGTACATTTTGGTGGTACATTGTGGTTGTACATTTTGTTGGTTAATTGTGGTTGTACATTTTGGTGGTACTGGTTTGTAAATAATTTTCTTATTTAGTTTTTATGAGTATTTCACTCTGACCTAAGTTTTACCTATGCATTATGTATTACACCTCTAACCCAGGGCTGACACCCGCTGATAATCATCCCTTAAGATCTGCAAGAAGGGGCATTCTGATCAAACTCACCAGTATCATTCAATACCCTAATAATTGTACCTGAGGGGCCTCTAAGGATGTGTTCCGGTTGCTTTGGCCTTACTATGCAGCTGCCCACTTTAACAATTTACATTTGATGAATGTCAATGAAGGTCTAAAAAAAAAACAACAACTGTAATACTTACATGTCTGAAACAACTTATCAGGACAGGTTGACGTATTTCAATGCACCAAAACAGAGCTTATAATTGTTTCTGTATAAAAAAAACAAACAAACACCAAAATTAGTATATAATAGGGGTGATCAAGCATAAGACACATTCCTGTTGTTTGTATACTTTATAGCTACACTATAATCTGTTCTATTCAGCTTACCAAGATTTAGCATAAAAAATGTAATTCAATAATACAAAAAACCAGCAGCTTTTTTAAGTTTTTAATCTCCAATCAATTGTGGAAATTTTAACTCTCAATGCCATGTATGATATAGTAATTGGACTTCTTATATACTGAATAGAGTAGTAAACTTAAACTTTGTTGAAAAACTTTGTGTGTCTTATACTATAGACAGGTGCGTTTTTTATTCCACAAAATAAGCCAAGGTAACTGATTGTGTGTCTAAATTCTAATTGTAATTTTTAATCATCATGATTCATATCATGAAATTTATTAAAGTAAAAAAAAGGAAAATATCATAAAAGATTGTTCCAAGAGAATGAATAAAATATGTTATTTGTAAATAATTTATTGTAGTTTTAATACTTAGGTAAAGTTAGCTTAGACTTTTCTTACAATAATCGACTTGTGGCTGTCTTAGACTTAGTCTTGAAAGAATGAATTGAAATACTTCAAACGAAGTGGCTACGCTTACGTCAAGCGCCTTCTATTATTATATCTATTGACGAAAGTCGGAAAAAAAAAATACGAATTACGTCTTGATGTTACCGCTGCCACTGCGTAAACAAAAAGGGTTAGGGGTTAGGGATAAGGTTAGGGTGTGGAGAAATATCTATTGACGTAAGCCGGAAAAAAAAATACGAATTACGTCTTGACGTAAGCGTAGCCTGTCCGTACTTCAAATATACTGATATAAACTTTTATGAAAAACTTTTAAAAAGGTAATTGTATGCATTAACAACTGTAATTATTACCTTTAAAGCTTTAATGTCACTGACTATTGTTCTTTTTTCAAGCTACATTTTGTCTGCAGACTTAAATACAAGATGTTTATTAGTTGTTGTTTTTTAACACGGAAACGGTACAACCAGTATTGCCAGGTATTTTCGTTAAAAATAACAAACGAAAATAAATAGCCAAAAGTCTACCAGTTTGGGAAGTGTTATTAATAGGCCTAACAAAAGCTACTGCTGGGTTCCGCACAAAAAAACACCGCCCAAACAAACCGCAACCAAAATTATTACTTATACAGGTCAGTTATACAATGTTGTTTTCTTTTTAAATCTATTTTGGTAGACTTCCGGAAGTAGCAGACATAAAATGAACTGAAATAGATGTTTATCTTTTTGAAATCGTTTTACGTTAACTGATTTATGTTGTAGAACTTTCAACATAATATAAATATGAACTGTTCCAGAAAGTGTAAGCTGTTTTTTTTTAAACTGTTATTTGATAATCACTTTTTTTTGGTTTAATTGTTTATCTTGCATCTTGTCTGTTGACTATGTAAATTGTTGTGATGGGGAGTTTTAACATTAAATTGTAAATAAATCATGATTATAATGTCACCTGTATTAACTGGTAGTTCTGAATTTAAACATGCAATTTGAATTAGATGTACTGATATAAACACGTCTTACATCTTGCTATTTGCAAGATTTTTTTTTATTAACCATGCAGGAACTTACTAACATACACACTGTAGTGTCTGTAGACTGGAAAGTGTTAGTATGCTAATTAAAGTAATATTTATCACATTGTAATAAGTGCATAGCTTAAAAGCCAGATAGATTCTGTAGACACTTCAATTGCCAAGAGTAAATGCTTATGGTTTTCAACTTTCAAAATTACAGAAAATCAAGAATATTATATTTCTGACATCACATAAGCTGAGGTTAATGTGGCGCTTGATAGTTCTATATTGTTTATTACATAGGAAACTTGGTGATCTACTCTATATAAGTTTTTAAAAATCTTTTGATTTCTAAATGTTCTATCAATTTTTTCATAATAACTTTATTAACATTTTTGTGTTCTATGTTATTACTGTCTCTTGATTGTGAAGTGTGGTGCACGGCTTAATGACACGGTTGTCATATGTCATGACTTTTATTTTGTCTTCTCAACTTTTTTCTTCTGTACCTTATTTTTTTTACAGTTCTTTAATGTTTTCATTTACACCTAACTTGCTGACAATCATTGGAAGAAAATATTGGTACTTGTTTAGTCATTCTTGAAAGAAATTACGTCTCCCCGAATTCCACCCATTCAGAGGGTTTTTTTTTTAATCAGTTAATTTTATTTTTGCTTGATAGCCTCAAACAATCTTTGAATCATTTATTGAATTATTTATTTTAATCATTTCAGGTAGATAAAATGAGAATAGAATTATTTGAACTTCATTTTAGCCAAGCTAATTCAATTTATATCGCTGGACAGTCTGTCAGTGGAAGTGTTGTGATTAAACTCGCAAAAGAGACATGGATTAATTGTAAGTTTTATAACAGAATACGATTTTTAATATAATTTTTCTTTTTTTTTTTTTGCCGTTATTTTTTTTTCTTGATAGAGCATATTTATTAGGTTGTACATTAACAGATTTTTTTCACTCTGATGTTCTGCTTTTAAAGAAAAGTAACTGTTGAAGAATTTATTTACTTTTCTGTTTAGTAATTCATTCTGGAGGTTATTCTGGGAATGATATATGGTGATCCATTGGTTATTTTTGAAATGACAGCTACACTTGAACAGATATAGATAAAATTTTAAGCTACAGTAGAGGTTAAGTTTTTATCAGCTTTTCAAAATGGTAAAAAAAAAAAAAAATATGTTGACGGTCAATATATTTGTGTACATTATTGCAGCGATTGACATCAAGTTCATTGGTAGAGCTAGATCAAAGTGGGACGTTCCTAACGGTGAATCGTCTAAACACTATCAGGCGCAGGAAATCTACATAGATAGTGAATATCAACTTTATAAAAGCAGAGGTAAGCTTTAGCATTATCATTTCAACCATGCATACAACATGCATACAAATTAATTTATTACAATTGCATTCTCGGCTACATGAAGACACACATTCCTCAAAAAGCTGGCTGGCTTGAAAATGTCCATGCTTAAAAGTTCATGAGGTTATTTCATTTATTTATGCTCTGATAAAACAGACAGTGTCTCGGATTTGTTCTTTGCTCAAGTTGGTTAGTTTGCTCAGTCTTATTGTTTTTTTTTAAACTACATCTTTAGTTACCACCTTACACCACCAATGTTCCCTCTAAGCTGAGTGCGTGAGCGATCACTCACACGAATTCAGAGCGTCACTCATACTACACTACGATCGCTCACTCAGACGGACGACATCGCTTAAATCGTTCACAAATTTTGGCCTCAAACAAAATGTCGCTCAGAGAGAACATTTTTTGCTCACTTCATACCACACCTTAGAGGGAACATTGTACACCACCACTCACCCCTGTCAGGTACATTAATCTACAATCTAATAACTTAGCAATCGGTGAGTGAGTCTGGTTGGAGGTCGGAGCAGTTGGCAGAGATCGTCAGTGCCCATGATTACCTTGCTGCAGTCCTGCTAGACCTCCTCTCTTTTTTTTTTATAAATTAAATATCCAGTTTAACAGCATTCTGAGTACTGATCTCTTCATTTATTTGATCGATTTTTTTTTCTTAATGTATATATTCCTATTTTTAATCTTTTCTTTAGGCCAGACTGATAACACACCAGCTGGGATGCATGTTTTTCCATTTGATTTTACATTGCCGGTTGACGTTCCTTCCTCGTTTGAAGGCCGCAGAGGGTATGTTCGCTACATGTGTATTGTTACAATGGACAGAGGCTGGAAAGGTGTGCTGCAGATGGAACAGGACCTGACTGTTATCAGGCATCTGGACTTGTCCACTGTGCCTGGAGCATCAGTAAGCTTTACGTATTGAAGTATTTTTGCTTATACATGTTTGTTGTTTTTGTCCTTTATTCTATTGCTATATTTAAAGCAACTCTGTAATCTGGAAGGACGAGGTGCAGGTCATAATTTTAAAATCTTAGCAAGTTATCTCTCTAACTCAACAATCGTTAGGACATATTTACATGGACACAGCATATTTGGCTTTGGAAGAGATATACATTATCCCAATAAAACTATCCCACTAGTACTTAGGATATTCCTTAACAAGTGTGATTTACATATTTTTATAAATTTGTGTGTTGACAGTGAATTATCCGCATTGTAATGATATGATGTGTATAATTGATCAATTGCGTCTGAAAGTTGGATAAATATTATTCATGAAATTTCATTTCAACTAAATCATAAACCATGTGTTAGCAGGAGGCTGTCACAGCTCATATTAGGCTGTAAGTTGGTCTTACGAAAATAAAAATCTGGACACTTAAAGAAGAAACCTAAGTAGAAGGGAGTCCAAACAAGACCCTGGGAAAATAATTGAAAAACCATCAGACTAACTTAAATTTTTATGAATGAACGTTTTAATTTTTCAATTATTAATTTTTAATCGTGGATCTAGTGTGATGAACTAATTCACAACAGCATCATATTGATTCCAACTTATTGTGAGCAAGTTATAAAATGTGTATTTATTTCTCTGTTAGGAGAGTGAGTAAATGAACTTTTAAATAAATAATATGTAAAAAAAAATAACACACAGTGTTTTCATTCATATGTTGTATGTGTAAACGTATTACACATATGATCAAGAAATAATACAAACGCTTATAATAAATAAAAAAAACTCAAAAATTTCATGTACAACACAAGATGATCTGAATAATGATTTAATAATGCTACAAAATGAAAGGGAAAAAAAACACAGTTTCAAACCTTTTAACAAGTCTCTGTAACGTTCTGAAAACTTATAAATTCTTCAGCTTCCGCAACATTTGGAAAAAGAACAGATGTATGAGGGCTGCTGCTGTGATTCAGGAAATGTTTATGTCCACCTGTGGCTTCAGAAAAGTGGATTCGTGCCAGGAGAGCCCCTGCACTATGACATCCTGGTCAGTAATAAGGCGACATCTTCCATCTGTGGTGTGGTCTTGTCTTTGTTCCAGGTAAATGAATAGTATGTATTTACAATTTTCATTGATTAAAGCTCTAAGGCAGCAGTCGGGGAACTTTTTTAATTATTACCCCAAAATATTTTTGTGTAAGTTGATATTACCCTATAGCAAATTTAAAATATATACTTTTTACTTACAAAAGTTTCTTTTTTACCCCCAGAAATTTAATTTTTTTTCCCATTTGGGGTAATTTACCGCAGTTCCCTGACCGCTGCCTTAAGGAGATTCTTTAATAATTACTGTGAGATCTCTTTACATTACTTCCATCTTTTGTTATTGATATCTACCAGCTGTACCCTGCTTAGAGTTATATCCCCTTAGACTTGATCTGTAGGCTGGGTTATTTTTTGGTTTTGGGCAGATCAGAATTCTTCATGATTGTATTTTAAACTGGAACACTGTTGTATTAATTCTTTACTTTCAATTTAACGCAGAACCCAAATCGCTTTTATGTATATTATATTGACAACAATGTTCTTTTTAAAGAGTTTATGTCTTTGGATGATTGACTTTTTTAAAAATATTAATAGTGGGGGTGGCTTCATTCTGCCATATCATTGTGTTTATGAATCATAAGTCACTGTATTGATAAGATATATATATACTATTTTTCCCTATGAACCATCTATGGGGAATTTTTTTTTTTTTTATAGTGCCATTTTTACATCGCCGATTGCAAAATAGCCATAAAGGGAACTTCAACATGACCTGGAAAACCCCCAGCTCTCGTTGGAGAGCAAACCTGTGACTTACAGTCAACAAGTTACACCATTTATACTGCATCCCCAGTAGCTCCTGTCTAATGAGCTACTAGCTTCTACTGTCTTCTCTGAAATAGTAATGACCTTTACCAGTCTCTATCTGTCCTCAACTTTATCTAGTTTGACTTTGCTGAGCCCTTGAGAAAATGCATTTTGATATTTGTAAAACTATTACTTTAGTTTATTGTTTTTTTATCTCCTGGATTTACCTTTGAGATTGAAATGCTTTCGGCTCTATAAGCTTTATAAAAAAAAATTTTTTTGTATTCTATCAATTTGCCATTGAAATGCTTTGGCTAATTAGTAGAAATATTATTTTTAATGCTTCCAATTTAGTTGTTATTTTTTTTGGAATGTATTAACTAAAATTTTAGTAAAATTACACATTTTATGGTCTTTATTTAACTTCTTTAATTATTTTTTTCCTCTTATCAAGTTTTATTTGAAATTACGTTGTGTTTTTTCAAAAAAAAAAAACAACATTGCACAAGAATTGTTTCCATTTTTATTTTTTTTTATATTTAATAAACAGACTGTACGTTACACTGGCTACAGTGACAGCTTATTCTCTTCCGGGAATCCTAAGTATCACGACAAAATCAACAACTGGGTGCTTTTTGAAACAGATGATGAAATCGGAGCAGGGAAAGCTTGTCGATACGTCAATTTTTGTACCATTCCAGCTGTCGCCCCATCATTGCTGGAGGGCTGTAACATAATTGACATTATGTATGAAATTCAAGTAAGTGGGGGAAAAAAAGAAGCTGAAAAGTGCATTTCAGTCAATGAAGGTTTGACTATTAAACATTATGATTTGTTCTGAAAAGGGAGCGCATGATTTTAATACAATCTGTTTAATAGACTAATAAAGTTTTTAATAGTGCAAAAAGAATATATTCAAAGTTATGCAAATTAGTGGCCATTGCATGTTCCTTCGTAGAAAATTTCAGACCTTTGAGGTTGGCTGAAGTAGTGTTTCGTTTCTGTAGCGACCTTTGTTTGCCATAACAATTTTTATATACACATTTTCAAGCTGGGTGGGCTTGGGACATTGATCGGACTCTGATGAAAAAAGTCCTGACACTCATTCTGGCATAAAACCAGGACTTTAGTATCAGAAGTTTAGCACTGTCACATGGGCTATCTGGTCCTCCATTACAAGTATTGTTGTTCTGACAACTCACATTTCATTCATCTGACTTAACAGGTTGAAGTTCCAGTAGGTTGGAAGATGGTTCACCTTAAAGGCAATATTTTTATTGGCACCATTCCACTTCGAGCTAACTCCTTTGTGCCTGATACAGAGGTTGAGATTACCTCTCCCCCAGTTAGACGCCATTGTGAATGTAAGATTTTATGAAGAAAAAAAGCTGTTTTTTATTTTAATGAAATTCGTCAATAAATAACTTTTATGAATTTGATAAGTTGATTTAGTTTGGCAGTTTGTTTTTTACTAGTTTTAGCTGAATTTCATATAATTTAGCTGTTCTTTTTTGTTATTCAGTACCACCATCATATGAAGAGTGTGTTTTTGGGAGGATGGAATCTCAGGAAAGAGACTCTGACGACATCACCATTGAAGCTGAGGAAGGTCCCTCCAGCCCTCCATTGCAGGGCACCACAGCGTCTCGACGGAGCAGGCTGCGACGTCTTCCCAGCTACCCTTACTACAGCAGCGAACATTTCAGCACATCCACGGGTGGGATTAATCCGGCTATAAACAATTACCCCCATCCGCCCCCTCTCACATCTGATGGGTATGCCTCTCTGCCCATTACTGAACAGCCTGTATCATCACTTCCTCCTCCACCAAGTTATGAATCGCTACAGCACAGCTCCACTTGATCGACTCTCTACTCAATTTATACTCTGTATAATTAGTATATCTTCTCTTTTCTACCACTTGGCTCTCACCTAACGCATTAGTAGGACCAACAGAGGTTGTGTATAAGAGAAAGTTGATAAATGTTTTGAGATCTCAATACTGCTTACAGCGCTCTTTCCCATACCACTGGTTTATCTGGAATCAAACCACAGAGCTCTGTCATTATTTGTTTAAATTGTAAATTATTATAAGGGTTGGTTGAGGTTGAAAAATGGAGATGTTGATAATGAGATATTTTTCCTTTTACTATCTTTTATTGGATCTAATGATGCTGAATCATACACAGATTCAGATCTATATTTTTTAATAGCCTGAAATTTGGACCCCAAAAGCAGATCATATCAATAATGACTTAGATTCAAATAGTAAATTTGTTTTTTTTTTCATTTCATGTATGTTTTGATATGATTCAATGTACCAAGCTAGTAAAAAAAAAAAAGTTATGTTCCCTTAGACATTAAAAGCCAATGAAATGTAGAATTCTTCTGAATCTGTAACCATGGCATGTGAAGGGATTGTGTAGTTAGCACAGTGCCCCTTTTACTTCCCCAATTAAAGTCAGGTACGGTACCCATTTAAAGTAAGGTGGTCTTGCAGGACTTTTTGGAAAAAAAAAGCTCTACCCGGGTCTGGGGAAATCCCCCCCCCCCGATTCACACAGAGGCTCTAGTCTGGGACTCTCAGGCCGACAAGTCAAGCTCTCTGCACCACTCGACCATTCATCCTCCCTTATAATTAGGCTGTTTGATTCAATTTTCTTGTTGTATTGAAAATTTTAAGCTACTGATAATTATCAATTTTTTTAAAAAGAATCTTCTTAAGTAGCGTCTCATTTTACAGTGGGCCAGGGTCTAAAAAAATTTTTTTTTAGAGACAGGGTTGTAGTTTGAGAGTTAACATGGGAGTGGTAATCATCTTCATTTGCAGCTACAGTTTATCATGCATTTAAAAAATGCCTTAAATTAAATTAGAATATTTATAAAATTGTGCTCCGCGTGATAGGCTTTCTACTTATAAATATATTTTTGTGTATGTTTCCGTGTTTAAGTCTTCTCTAATGGTTCCGTCATTTTATGATTTTAGATGACTTTCTTTTCCTCCAACCTTTTAAGGTGTTTTTACTGCTTTGCACTGCCAAGTCGTTTCCAATTTTTTTTTCTCTTCTATAGTTTAATGCTTTTCTTTATAGTGCTTCTTTCATTCAGTGTAATTGTGACATTGATTTCACTTTATGCCCTTCGTTGCATTTTTAAAACATTTTCCATTTCTTTTTGTGCCATTTGACTGCTTGTTATGTTTTTAGTTCACTGGCATTCAGTGAAGATTCTTTTATTTTCATTAAAAAATTGCATCTATAAAGTTTAAAAAGTTGTATATTTGATCTCTACTCTCAGGGTGGTTTAATTGTCTGATATTTGAAAAGGTCAGTAAATATGGAAATTTACTGCTCATGAACAGTTACATATCTAGATTTTTAAAAAATAGTCATCATTATTAGTAATATGAACAAAATATTTGTATATTACGTATAATTATTCCTTTTAAAGAAATAATCAAAATATTGAAATTTGTTGTAATTAAAAAAAAAAACTCATTTGCTTTGATTCTGGTTATGTACCGTGAGGTTTAGTGTCCGTGTCAAGATTCCATTCAAACAAAAGCTATGATGAAAAAGAATCAAACCTATGCTGCACTATCAGGGGGCTTTCAATCTGCCGTCAATCACCATCAGTTCATCAATTTTTTAACTGCATGTGTTTCTGTCACTTAAAGTATTTAAACATGTTCACATATAGCAGATTTAATCAATCGACAAGAATGTGGGCTTGGAGATAGTGATGTTGCAATTTTTTTTTTTTTTTAATTCTGCATGAAGGTTCCAATATGGTAAATCACATTCTCATTTTGATTTATAATTTAATTCTTTCATTACACTTTTTTTTTCACTTAGTTAAATAGCCAATAATAAATTTTTTTTTTTAAGAGTGTTTAAATGTTATTTTTGCTAGACTAAGCTGCTGTGTGTCTTTAACATTTTGGTCAATTGGTAACAAGGAGAAAAAAAATGTAACTGATCAAGGTCTTTTTTTTTTATTATAATTAATAAATATAAAATCTTTTAGTTTTTTTTTTCTTTTCCACAACAGCTGATAATTGATGTAAACATTATGTTGGTGGGTTTTTTTTTATTTAGCATCGAACTCCCCTAGGATCAAATGGGGACAGAACATCTTGCCGATGACCTTTTCCAAAATTGTCATTCGCGTATTTTTTTTTTCCCCACTCTCCTCCGCAGTAGAAGAACAAACTTGTTTTTTTTATTAGTTTAAACACATTATAGCGTGTTTAAATTAACGGTGCAACATAATGCTCTGGTGCGAAAAATATTGAGGTATAAATCTCTCATACTGACGGCTGTTTTTTTTTTTACCATTATGATTCAATTAGTTGACATTTTGTAGAAATGGAATTTCGACCTGCAAACTTGTTTGTGATTTATTTATTTTATAGAAATTTATTATTTACAATCCTTTTTTTTTCATTACTGCAAGTGTTTCTGTGGAAGTTTATTATTTTATTTCAGTGAAAACAAATAACAGATTTCTGCATTTTCTTTGAGCCTGTGTATTTTATTTTAACAATGTTTATTTTATTATTGTAGTAAATGTATAAGGCAACATGATTTACCGGTTGTTAAATTTATTTCCATGTGCAATATTTATGTTTGTTTTTTTTTTATTTTTTATATACATGCTCAATTCATCTGTTGTGCTTGTTTTAAATTATACTTTATTATTTTTTTAGTTGAGCTGCGTCATTGATTTGAAATTTTTACAAAAATCTAATGTTAATGATTTAATAGTCCAGTTATTTTTTTACTAATCACTGGTTTCCTGGTAGTAGTAATAATTAGTTATAAGAATTTGTTTTCTTACATTTTTTTTTAAAACTCATGTTTTTAAATAAATACTCATATAGAATACATTTAATTGATTCCATTGTATACAATTAGCTTGGCCAGAAATTGTCAAGTGTAATCAACTCCAAATATACGTAAAAGTATATCTGTACAAAATATTTACATTTTTATGGTCAATTTTTAAATGTAAGTCTTTTTGTTTTTCCTAGGGTAAGGAATGTTTAAGTTTTATTGTGTGCGTTTGTTGTTTTTTTAATTTCTAAAAATCTTACAAACAACATTTTAGTAAAGTTAACTTGTCTAGTCATAACATTCACAGAGAATTTACCATATGCGGTAATATTAAAGACCAAGCATTAAGCATTTATTTTTTACGAAATGTATTTTACATTTGTTGATGTATTTAACCTATTTTACACATTACTTTTACTTTATTCATGTCATGTTAGCATTGCTCAATAAATTTAAAATTTGATTTAAATCATCATGGTGATTTATCCATTTATTTATATTTTTTTAGTCATAATTTTCAACGAGATATGAAATTTGACACAGGTTTCTGAACATGATGTACATTTATTTTTCATTAATGTTTCACGGAATGTACGGTTTTGATTTTGATCGATTTATGATCATCTCACGATTGACAATTAAAAAATATTGATAGTTAAATTTGTATTCAGTGTCAGTCACATTATCATTTGACAGCAGTGTGACTGTTTAAATTTGAAACCGTTGCTGGCCCAAGTATCAGCAACTTTGGCATGTGCTAAAGGCCCAAAATGTACCTATGTGAGCCATATGATATTTTTTTATTTAAAGAAAATTCTTTAAGAAGGGCACCATAGCTGGGCTTGCCCAGGGACCCAGGCAACTGTAGGGTCAGACTTGTGTGAACTATTGAGTTAGAAGACCATATAAAATGTGATTTTTTATAATGTTCTTTACCAGCTTATTTATATTTATATTAGGCTGTTTTTTTTTGTTAAAGTTTTGATGGGCCAAATTCAGCCTGTGTTAAAATATGTTAATTTATTATGTGGGTATAGTATTTAACTTTCATTGGAGCTAAGTTAATAATTATGAAACTTTAACTCATATCCTGGTGAAAGTCCCCTAAGTCCACCCAGCTTTAAATGGGTACCTGACTTTAAGTTGGGGAGTAAAGGTGGCTCGGCGTTGTGCTAACCACTCAGTCCCTTTATATGCTGTGGTTTCTGAAACAGATGAATTCTACACTTCATCTGCCCCGACAAGCCCTTAGGAAAACTTTACTTTTTTTTTTTCCAGATACCCAATTTTTCTTCTTCCTTAGGCTCTACAGCCCATTTAGGGCCCTGGCCTGCCATACTACTCTTCTCCACTTTTTCCGATCCAGGGTCTTCTTTCTCCACTCTCTCACTCCTATGGCTTTAAGGTCTTTCTCCACTTCCTCTAACCATCTGCTTCTTGGTCTGCCTCTAGGCCTCTTCTCATTGTGTGTTGCCTTATGTATTGCTTTTGGACCTCTGTTGTTTACCATTCTTTCCCCAATTTTTACAATAAAAGATTTAATTCTAATTTTATGAAATGGGTACCATATTTTACTTTAAAATCTGTTAGACATATTATTCATGCGTTTTATATATATTACTCATGTGGTAGCTACATGTTCAGAGGCAGTGTCGCTAATATTTCATGAAGTTAGCACATTAGTAATTACTTCCCTTGTTATGAAATTTCTCTTATTTAGACTCTTACCAACTGTATTAAAAATTTTCTGTTCATTTGTTGTTGTTTTTTTTTTTTGTTAATTTGCTTCTGCATCACCGCTTAGCAGAAGTCTCATTGACATTTGTTTTGTTTATTTGCTGCTGCATCAACATTTAGCAGAAGTCTCATTGACATTTGTTTTGTTTATTTGCTGCTGCATCACCATTTACCAGAAGTCTCATTGACATTTGTTTTATTTTTCTATTGTGTGTCATTTCATATTTTTTCCTAAATCAAGTCAAAGAGTGTAAGTGCCATTTTTTTTTTGTATTCTTTGTCAAAGAAATGTGAAATGAGTGTGTGTGTGTGTGATTAAGTTTTACTTTCATTCTTGAAATGTCAGGACATAAAGTATTTTCTGTGTGTGGAGCTGCTTTGTAAGAAAAAATAAACAATAATGAATGTCTTAAAACTTTATTTTTTATTACTATTACAATACCATGTAAAGTATTATGTTAGAAATCATTTGACTCGTTCTTGTAGTTTTGTTCATACAACTAACACTATCAAATCCAGCCTTAGTTGTTGGGTTGTTTCTCTTATCTCTAGTATTTCTCCCTGTAGAACAAAAAAAAAAAAGGCAAAGAGAATTCAAGTGGCCTAATATTACAGTTTTAGCTTAAAATAAAAACATTTGTCTGTGTTAGAAAAAAAATTTCAACGACTGTTTGTCATGGCTACTCTAACAGCGTTAAGGGCACTTGAGTATGTTATGTAAATAACATTGGGCCATTTAGGGAAAGTTCTTAAAGAACTGCAGTCAAAGACCAATGATATTGTGAGTTCTTAAAGGTTTGTTACCTCCCTTTGATTTCACAACTCAATGAATGTAGGATTGTTTAATTAATATATATATATCACTTGCCTATACATGTTAACTCTTTTTATACTTATCTGAGCTCTGAATAAACTTTAATAAAATGTAAGTATTTCCCATGACTTCTATTTATATATATATATTGTGTGTGTGTGTGTGTCCTTTGTTTCTGAGTCTTTGTTACAACTTTATTTAAATGCTTATTTGGGGTTAAGCTGACATAAGTAATTTGTTTATTGGTTAAAGCACAAAGAACAAGCTGATTGAACTAATTTAGTTATCAGTTAAAAATTTTCTCTTCAGGTTGTTTATTCATGGTCAGTTGCGTAATTGGGGGGTAGGGGTCCTGGCCTGGCATCTGCAGTTTATTTTTTTTTTGTAGCTTTGATTGGGCGGCATTTTATTTCGCCCCTTGGTGCAACTTATGCTACAATTTGATGCTCTCTACGTATGTAAAATAAAAATGAATATCGTTATGACAAACTCATTCTAAATACATCACCACGGTGCTGACTAGGAGCGTTAATCACAATAATTGGGTCACTGTTGGCTTCATTGGCAATGGCGCTGGGATCAATAAGGGGGCTACAACCGGTGTCGTCCCGTGAGTACTGCGTGTGCTAGAGTTATCTCCCGGCAACTGGATACAATGATCTTTTTTGTTATCGGCTGTCCGCGAGAAAGATTTTTCTAGTCCGCAGAAGAAAATATACAAAAAAAAAAAGCAATCACTTGCTTAGGGAACATAAAGGTCCCGGGTTCGATACTCGGCGAGAATCTAGAAAGTTGTTTTTTTCCCCCAAGTCCTGGTGAAAGTTTCTTGTAAGTCCACTCCTCTTTAAATGGGTACCTGACTTGAGGGGGGGAGTACAGGCGGCTGGGCGTTGTGCTAACCACACAATCCCTTTATATTCCGAGGTGACAGACACAGATAAATTCTACAATCCATCTGCTCAGACGGACCCCCCTTAAAAAACTTTGCGTTTTTAGGCCAACGTAGCTGGTCCGTGAATGATAGTTCCAGGTTGGCTAACAATTAGTAAAAGTAAGGGGGCACCTTTAGGCGGGGGGGGTGGTCCCTAGCTTGCCAATTCAAAGGTCCCGCCCTGTATTTGAATACAAATAAAAAAGAGTGCCTAGCACAGTGTCTGTATTAACCAGAGCTTTTTTTTTTTTGTAAAAAAAAATAGGTGCCGGTACTCAGTGATGCATTGCCTAACTTTTAAGTACAAGTTCGCACCTCGATGCAAGCTAAATCACAGCTGTAAAGATACTATTTTAAAATTATTCAATTTTAACAAATTAACAATAAAATAAATTAATAATAAACGTTCAAATACAAGAAAAGTAATAATTTTTTCCTCACATTGAAAAAAGTGCCGGTACGCCGTACCGGCGCATACCGGCACAAAAATAAGCACTGGTATTTAACATACGTAGAGCTAAAATTAACTGTATTGCGTCATAGAAATTTGACACAAATCTTTAAAATTTTCTACTCTTGGTTGTTGTGTTTTTACCAACATTCAGTATCTGTACACGTATTTCGTGAAATTTTTTGTTAAAAGATAATTGAACTATTTAAAAAAAAAGGGTGTTTTTGGGGTGGGGGAGGGGGAGGTTGGAGGTGCGGATGAGATATCCATAAAAGACGTCACAAGACAAATGAAGTAAAGTTGAACGAATTGGGTTTGTCACATGACGATCACGTGTTTTGTTTTGTGTTCTATTTGTGCGTGCTACTTATTTCCTTCTGTTTGCACGGGGAGACGAAAAACTTCTTTGTTTATTGAAGTCTTCTGCGTGTACACTGTAATGGCAGGGAGGGAGAGACAGAGTGAGAGAGACAGAGAGAGAAAGAGAGAGAGAAAGAGGGAGAGGCACAGAGAGAAAGCGAGAGAAAGAAAGAGGGAGAGGCGCAGAGAGAAAAAGAAAGAGGGAGAGGCAGAGAGAGAAAGAGGGAGAGTGAGAAAGAGGGAGAGAGGCAGAGAGAGAGAGAGAAAGAAAGAGAGAGAAAGAGAGAGACAGACTGAGAGAGGGATTTCTTTTTACTCACTATTTTGTTCCAATCCTTTATATAGCACGCACCATAGGCCCCTCAAATTACACTCACCACAGACCCCTCAAATGACACTCACCAGAGGCACCTCAAATGACACTCATCATAGATCCTCAAATGACTCACCAAAGGCCCCTTAAATGACACTCATCATAGATCCTCAAATGACACTCACCATAGACCCCCCAATGACACTCACCATAGGCCCCTCAAAAGACATTCACCACAGGCCCCTCAAAGGACATTCACCACAGACTCTTCAAATGACATTCACCACAGGCTCTTCAAATGACACTCTCCACAGGCCCCTCTAACGACACTCACCATAGGCCCCTCAAATGACACTCATCACAGGCCCCCTCAAATGACTCACCACAGGCCCCTCAAATAACACTCTCCACAGGCCCCTCTAACGACACTCACCATAGGCCCCTCAAATGACACTCATCACAGGCCCCCTCAAATGACTCACCACAGGCCCCTCAAATAACACTCACCACGGGCCCCTCAAATGACACTCATCATAGATCCTCAAATGACATTCACCACAGGCCCCTCAAATGACATTCACCACAGGCTCTTCAAATGACACTCACCAAAGGACCCTCAAATGACACTCATCAAATTTCCTCAAATGACACTCACCATAGGCCCCCCAATGACACTCACCATAGGCCCCTCAAATGACACTCACCAAAGGCCCCTCAAATGACACTCACCAAAGGCCCCTCAAATGACACATCATAGGCCCCTCAAATGACACTCACCATAGGCCCCTCAAATGACATTCACCATAGGCCCCTCAAATGACACTCACCACGGGCCCCTCAAATAACACTCACCACAGGTCCCTCAAATGACACTCACCACAGGCCCATCAAATGACACTCACCACAGGCCCCTCAAATGACATTCACCACAGGCTCTTCAAATGACACTCACCAAAGGTCCCTCAAATGACACTCATCATAGATCCTCAAATGACACTCACCATAGGCCCTCAATGACACTCACCATAGGCCCCTCAAATGACACGTACCTTAGGCTCCCCCTCCCCCGGTACTGCGTATCCCGCCTCGGGTGATAGATAAAAATGTGAAAGAGATATTGCGAATAATGAAGATAAAGAGGAAAGACAAAGCCACCTTAACGAATTTGCACATGGAGGAGGGGGTGGCGTGTGCGCAGGTATAAGCAGGGCTGACCTTACGAATTGCGGGGCCCAATTTAACGGATGCTTGTGAGGGCCCTCCTCTAATTCTTTTTTTTACAATAACAACTATTACTATTAATATAAATGTGAAATGCGGGGCTCCTGCCAGGCGCGGGGCCCAATTTGGTGCGATCGGTCAAATTGGGCCAAGGCCGACCCTGGGTATAAGGGGCAGGAACGTATTAACACATGGGCTTGCCCAGGCACTGGGGAGAGCGGTGCTTCATTGAATTCAATCGCTCATGTTTTTAAAAATAGCTGATAAGATGGGGGGGGGGGCATTCAATTGTGCCGCTTGTGGTCTCGAAGGATAATTTTAGAAAGTTAAAAATGATGTCATGTATTAACTTTTAGTTTTAGTGACGAATCCAGCCGTCCTGAAACATAAGACGTTCCAGGTGTATACCTTTGGGGCCCCCATCACCCAAGCCAAGGGACCCCCCCCCCGTATATGTAAATATATAGAGAGAGTGGTAGGGGCCTTCATAGGCTCCTTTGCCTAGGGGCCCCCTAAGCATATTTAAATGGTGCCTCACAACTTTTCTCTCACATCATTATTCTGGAAGCAGCTAACTATGATGTGAGTAAAATAATTTTTTTTTTTGGAAATAAAAAAAAAATTGCAAAAAAAAGCGAAAACAGGTTTTAGTTCAAACGAAACACAGGTATTGATTATTGCTTCCTCCGAAGTTTAATACCCGATCTTATCTCTAGAAGTTGGTTAATTTGGAGTTTAAATACACAC
Source organism: Bulinus truncatus (assembly GCA_021962125.1). Taxonomy (NCBI): domain Eukaryota; kingdom Metazoa; phylum Mollusca; class Gastropoda; family Planorbidae; genus Bulinus; species Bulinus truncatus. Next base: position 5,306,638 of record JAGDYQ010000037.1, on the reverse strand, counting down.
GGATACACGCATACACATATTCTCTCTCTGTCACACACACACACACACACATCGTAAGCCGCACAGCCGCGCGCGCGCTATCACCCACGGCCACCATGACAGTTAACAACTGTCCCAATACCGGCCAGGTAAGTTCACTGTTACCGAGACATACCTGCCACACCAGTTTTAATTCTCCCACCTTTTATAATGCTCCTAGTACTTTACTTGGTTTGTAAGTAGGAGTTGTGGTGGGGGAATATTTCCATAGAATTCCCCCCCCCTTTCCCCCCCCCTTTCCCCCCCCCTACAACCCCCCCTCCCCGCCCCGCCCCACCCTTTCCGTTCGTAGGATATGAACAAGGGGGACACAATCGTGTAGGTGGGTCTGTGTTTAGTGTGTGGAGCGACAATTTCAGAAGTGGTTTTCTTGTTGTGAAATAATCATCAAAACCGACAGCTGTGTGTTCGCAGTATATTATGCATGTTAGTGATTATTTTCTCTCTTTCAAATGTTGGCGCTAAATTGCGTCATCATAATTAGCGTTCTTTTTTTTTTTTTGTTTTGTTTTTAAAAGTTAAACAAAACAAACCAGAGCGAGGCGAGAAGTTTTCTTTCTTTGTTAATTGTTTGTTTTCAAACACAGATGTCTTGAAACGAAATGTGTCACATAGCCTGGGCATGTTAGTGATTATTTTCTCTCTTTCAAATGTTGGCGCCATTGACAGTGACAGCGTTTCAAGACAACATCAGACGGTCATCTTCCTGACGACTTCTGTCACATGTCCAAGGAGTCGATGACAGAACGTCCGAGGGATGGTCGTGGACAGTGGTCAGGGAAGACATCATGATTTCTTAAAACACAGCCGGACTGAATAACACCACCGACAAATAATAGGGATATTTTGTTTGATTTCATACATCTTGCCGGACGACAGCCTTCTTAAACAGCCAGGCAAATGGTGGATTACTTTAGGACAGCACGCCTGAACTACACTGGACACTACGGGAAAGTACTCTACATCTCTCCCTGCTCGACCCAGGAGGTCAATCACACAGGTCAGTAGTGGTCAGTGGCTCGTTACAGGCGAATCTAATTGAGAGTTTTAATGATTGCCATCATCCATTAATTGGTCATTATATTCTTGTCCTTCTCTCTTTCTTTCTCTTTCTCTCTCACTCCCCCTCTCTCTTTTTCTTCTTTCTCTCTCTCTTTCTCTTATACACAAACGTTATTCTCCCAATAAAAAGGTCACTGGGACATGGCGAACCTAATTTTAGGTTTTTAATGGAAAGTAGGGATCGCCATCATTCATTAACTCTCCCTTCCCTCTCTCTCTGTCACTCTCTCTTCTTTCTCTCTTTCTCTCTCTCTCTCTCTCTCTCTCTCTCACACACACACACGCACACGTTATTCTCCTACTAAAAAGATCATGAAGACACAGCGAATCTAATTTAAACTTATCTTTGAAAACCTGGAAGAGGTCATAGCTCATTAACATTTTTTTATCCTCCTCCCCCCCCTCTTTCCCCACCCCATGTTTTTTTTTTCATGTCATTCTGCTGCAGGCAAATCTATTTTTATACTAACAATTGGGGAGGGAGAGGGGGGGGGGTCTTATATCCGAGCTATTAATAATATTTGTATTTTTCTTTGAGCCCGACTCCCCCCCCCCCCTTTAAGTGATTTATTTTGGTTCGCTCGAACTAATAGCAAGTCAAAATATTTTTATGGGGAAAATAAGAGGGAGTGTTGTTTCACATAAACCCTAGCTACTTTATGCTGGTTTCTGTATTCAGGGCCCTAGATTTGTAAAATTAGGGCAACTGCCCGATGCTAAAAGCCCCCCCCCCTCCCCCATACCCTTCCAGTATTAATTTCTAAATTCTCTCCCTAGCCCCCCCCCCCCCAAAGATCTAAGAATGGCACTGCTTGTATTGATGCCCCCCCCCCAATTATTTCCATTCATCTGTTTCTACTCAATGACGAGCTTGATGTGTGTGTGTGAATGTGTGGGTGGGTGTGAATGTGTGTGTATGTGTGTGTGAATGTGTGTGTATGTGTGTGTGTGAATGTGTATGTGTATGTTTGTGTGTGTGAATGTGTGTGTGTGTGTGAATGTGTATGTGTGTGTGTATGTGTGTGTATTGGCCTGGCTAATGTAATAAAACTGGTTTGACCTCCGAGTATAACCATAGATAACAGTTTCCTTTTTTTTTTAAAGTAGGCCTATCCTCCATGAAGTAATATCACCATTTATACAACACCATACAACACACCATACAACACACCATACAACACGCCATACAACACACCATACAACACACCATACAACACACCATACAACACACTTTAGTTCAAGAGCCAGTGGATAAATTATGATTAGTTAAATATCTTTTAAAAATAAAATTTCAATAATAATAATAATAATAAACAACAACAGCAACGAATTTCTTGGATTAGTCCTCTCCCCCCCCCCTCCCCGGGCCAATGCCCATCCATGGCCCCACTCTGACCGTGTCAAGATGACCCCAAGGGGAATTTTTCAACGCGTTCTGTCAGAATGTTGTGAAAACAGCAGAGCAGGGGGGATGAGAAGGTGAGAAGGAAACAGAAAGAGGGGCGGCGGAGGGAGAGATTTGAGGGGGGGGGCAGACAGGGAGACCGAACAAAATAAATAATGATCACAAGAGCATAAGAATGTAAGACGTAATAATGTAAGATGTAAAAATGTAAAATCAAGAATGTAAGAATGTAAGAAAGTTAGATTATTCCAAATAATCTAATCCAATTGCTTTCATTTTTAATCATAAAATATTTCAACTATGGAAAATGTATTCATAAAAAAAATATCAGACATCACATTAAAAAAAACCACAAATTTCAAACAATTCAACAAGCAATAACAAATCACTACTTTCATATGGTACATGTCTCTAAATAGATTTAACACATGATCGTAGTGGACGTAGGTTTAACAGCCAACTGTCTAGCTCTCCCAACATGAAGACAATTTGTAAGACGCTATGGTAAAGTCGATCAGGAAATGCAATAAACGTAAACAAACATTACAGTGATGCCATTGTTTAACCAAAGTTACATATGAAATCTTTTACCCTCGTATCAATGTTTAGAATTAACTGCTATTGGTTTATATAGACGTAATAATATACGTGCATCAGAGGTGTGCGGATCTTGAAATTTAGCGTCCGCGTCCGTCCGCGGATTTCTATCAATGATCCGCGTCCGCGTCCGCAGAATCTTACAACATTGGTCTGCGGACCAGTCCGCGCGTCCGCATAGCTGAAATTTAGCTGTTTAAATGACTTGAAATTTTTTATGGTAACGGTAAAGAAGATCCGCGTCAGTCCGCGAGTCCGCAACTTAACCATACGAAGCGTCCGCTGTCAGTCCGCGGATTCGGAAAAGTCTGCGGATCTGCGTCCGCAAGCGGACGCGTCCGCTGTCCGCTCATCTCTGACGTGCATATATATATATATATATATATATATATATATATATATATATACAGTGGATTCCGCTTAATTGGGACACCGCTTAATTGGGACAGCCGCTTATTTGGGACAAAGCTCAGAGAAATCAAACCAAGAAGCCAATAGTAAATGTGTATGTTTAATTGGGACAAAAAGCCTCGGTCCCGATGTGTCCCAATTAAGCGGAATCGACTGTATATATATATATATATATATATATATATATATATATATATATTGGGTAAAGAAAGTTTTTTTTAATTGCCAAAACAGATTTACTGCATGAGCTAGGGAGCTGGGGGCATGCTTGCGAACGTACTCAGAGGTAATTACACTGGCACCTAATTATTCAACTGCTGGTGTAGTATCACATCTACACGCACAACTAATGTTGGTCCAATTTTTTAAACATTTTAGTGAAGGACATACTTTATTTTATTTGATAATTTGGCAGAGTTCACATATTGTGACCCTATTTCCATTCCCACGCTTCTATTTGACTCGCGTTCATTACTAGTCTAAATAAAAAAATCGATTTTTATGCAAAGATAACTGTAGTGATTTGAATTGATTTATTGAACCCTTTTCAACCGTTAGGTGATTGAAGAAGGAAAAAAAATGTTTAGTGCATGAAAATAATAACGTAATGTCGTTGGGTGGTCCTGTCATATAAAAGCGTTTTGACAGTTGCCAGTTGGTATTGACAGTCGACGTGGGCAGATTGCATTGTCGTTCAGTCTTGACAGTTGGCTGTCATCGACAGCGATGATTTTTTTTTAATGTCGCTGTGATTGAGTCATCAATATGTGGTGTCTTTTTTAATGTCGCTGTGATTGAGTCATCAATATGTGGTGTCTTTTTTTTAATGTCGGTGTGATTGAGTCATCAATATGTGGTGTCTTTTTTTTTAATGTCGGTGTGATTGAGTCATCAATATGTGGTGTCTTTTTTTAATGTCGGTGTGATTGAGTCATCAATATGTGGTGTCTTTTTTTAATGTCGGTGTGATTGAGTCATCAATATGTGGTGTCTTTTTTTTAATGTCGCTGTGATTGAGTCATCAATATGTGGTGTCTTTTTTAATGGCGCTGTGATTGAGTCGTCAATATGTGGTGTCTTTTTTAATGTCGCTGTGATTGAGTCATCAATATGTGGTGTCTTTTTTAGCTTTGAAGTGTGACGATGACCTTTTTTTTGTCATCACACTTTTAAGTGAATGTTTTAAAACTCTTTGTGTCCAAGACCACAGAATAGATATATAACCACATAACCAAGTAAGGTATATTCTATGTTCAAAGTTAAACAAACAATAAACACCGCCAAGTGCGTATAATCCTACACTTGTAGTTTACTTCCAGAATTGTGTAATAATATTTTATTTTATTTTACACACACCTGGATGAAACGTAATTTGTCTACACGTTGGTCGCATATTTTTTTGTTGACATTTCCCGAGAAAGTAATTTATCTTTTAAATTCAACCCCATAGTGGCTCTTTTCAGATTATGAGAGGAGCGCAATAAATAAAATGTGACTTGCACAGGGCGCTAAAATGGCTTCCTCCGGCTCTGATCTGCTTATCACCTATAGCCATTCCTATTGTGGCATGATTCCTATTGTGACATGATTCTTATTGTCTGAACGAATAATACAACAACACTTATTTAAACACACACAAAAATCAAACAAATCAATCATAGAGTCCTCATGGCTGTGTTTTGTAAACATGTTTAGGGCTTGTGGTAGGAAGCTGGTAGCTACTCGAGAATATAACTAAAGGAAATATCATTAAGTTGACTGTTATACAAACTATATTTACCTTAACAACCTGAATGAAGCTAATCTTGGGTGTTAATAGCAGATTTTTGAAATATCATCTATCTATCTATCTATCTATCTATCTATCTATCTATCTATCTATCTATCTATCTATCTATCTATCTATCTATCTATCTATCTATCTATCTATCTATCTATCTATCTATCTATCTATCTATCTATCTATCTATCTATCTATCTATCTATCTATCTATCTATCTGTCTGTCTGTCTGTCTGTCTGTCTGTCTGTCTGTATGTCTGTCTGCCTGCCTGTCTGTCTGTCTGTCTGTCTGTCTATCTATCGAGATGGCTACCTACCAACCTAGCTACCTCTCCCCTTCCACTCTCCCCTTCCACTCTCCCCTTCCACTCTCCCCTTCCACTCTCCGTTTTCTTCAAAAAGAAACCAGCAAATCGGAAGTAAAAGGTTCATATCAGCATTTTTACTGCTCCTTCGTTCGTGTTTATGTTATTGGTGTTATTGATTGATTCCTTGTACAAGTGATTAATAATTAAACCCGTAATCGATGATCGGGGCTCATTCTTTATTGAGTGTTGTCAATTCAGAGCTAGGTCTGGGGGGGGTGCCTCTATACAATAGAGACAGGGGGAACACATAGCGACTGGTTAATGGCAGCTAGTGTGATAGTGTTAATGTAAATACATCAAAATAACTAGTATTTGGCTGTGTGCAGAATGCAAAGAAATAAATGTACCCCCCCCCTCCAACCACCAAAACAAAACAAAAAAAGATACACGCAGAAAAACTCAAGAGACACACACACACCTACAGAATTGGAAATAAAATTTATATATTTATATGTAAGTGAAGGCAGATACAATCTCGACCAATTCATTCGCTCGTACTAGACATTTATTTCATACATTATTTCATACATTTATTTCATACATTTATTTCATACGTTATTTCATACATTATTTCATACGTTATTTCATACATTTTTTCATACGTTATTTCATACATTATTTCATACTTTATTTCATACATTATTTCATACATTTATTTCATACATTATTTCATACATTATTTCATACATTATTTCATACATTAATTCATACATTATTTCATACGTTATTTCATACATTATTTCATACGTTGTCCAAGCGTTGTAAAATTAATCCCCGTCCTTAAGGCTTTTACAGAGGTCTTCTTATAAATCTGACTTATTTATGCATTTAGCGTGGCTGGATTAAGACGAAGAACGAGGTGGGCAGCTCCCCCCCCGGGGCGCATAACTTTTAGGATGGGTTGGAGAATGGAGGCGTGAGGCTGTGTTGTATGCAGATTGGCTCAAGTATAGTACACTGTGTCATATGTTATATGTTTCTATATTCTCCCTTGTAAAAAGACAATAACAACAGCACACGTTTGCTTTAAACTGATAATAAGACACAGGCTAGAGTTGCATATTTAGTTATTGTTACAGATTCTTTATATCAAGCTATATACATTTTTTTTAAAATAGACTATTGGATAATTTTTTTAAAGATTTGTGTAAAAGTTCGACAGACTGCTTATCGGTCTACCCCCCCCCCCCCAACCAATTGATTATTAAAAAAAAAACAATTCAGATGAAAAGAGCCATCTTGTGACCTTCGTGGGCCCTAGGCACATTTGCATCTAACGGGCTAAGGGTGGGGGAGGGGGGCGCACTAGAGAGTAATTACGTTATATTCGTATTTGAAATTAACTTTTTTTTTTAGACTTTTATGTGCCAATTTCGACTCGTGGGCCCTGTGGGTAAGACGACCATGCTTATAAATTCTACGTGTGTGGTTGGGCCTATGAATTTATGAATTCAGGGCCGGGCTGGGCTTTGAGATAGTCAAGGGGTGGGCAAACTTTTAAAATTTTTGTTTTCTGAGTCTCGGGCCCCATCGGGCTCGTTGATTTGACCCGGCGGGTCGGATCAAAAGCAGATTGACGGAGTGTTGGCATGAACAAGTGAAAATCAAATGCAAACGTCATAACACAACGGGCTATTGGCTGTACTTCGCTATGAAACGCATGGCGGATCGCGGGCCGGATTGAAAAAAAAAAAAGTCTGGCGGACCTTACTCGGCCCACGGGCCATAGTTTCCCCAAGGGCTGTGATATCCCTCTCCCCCCCCCCAACTGTGTCATTGAGCAGTGGCATAGAAATAGACGAATTCGAAACTTCATTTGACCCTGTCTTGGGCTGTACAGCGGGAATATTTTCTTTTTTTTTTCAAACTCTGACTTTCCAGTTGAATGAAGACCGTGTTAGTCACCTGAAAGGCAATAAATAACTTCTCAGTAATACCTTGTTTACACCTGCGCGCGTGTTTATGTGTTGAAATATATTTTAAAATTGTTTACCGTGTACGTGTGGTTCCAATTTTTTTAAAATTTGAATGTGGATCCCGCGGTTCTCAACCGGAGGTGGTGCGCGTACCTTAAGGGGTTATAGGGCAAAGGTTATCCAATCGTACACAGCGACATATAGTTTTCGTTTAAAACAGGCCAAGAGTTTGAAGAACTTGCTTGTGAGGGATACTGACGGACATGATGTAGTGCCCTTTGGGGTACAGTCGCGAAAAAAAAAGAAATTTTTGAGAACCGCGGGTGTAGATTAGGGTTTGTTTCCCGAATCACCTCAGGTTCTATTACCTTTTTCAAGATATATGTTTATCTGATTTCAGTTTGAATGCGGACCAATCAAAAAAAAAAGCTCAATTCAAATCATTAGCCAATGATAGAATACGTTTATTCTTTATGTTAATGTTGTATATTCCTGTGTCAAACCACTACCTCCCCACTCCTCACCCCATCCCTCAAGCATTGACTTCCATTATGTCTATTTATTGTTGACATCAAGATACAGATAATATCTCGATGTGCAGATACATTTGAGCAAAAAAACAAAGGGAGACGATAATTTAAAAAAAAGGCATTACCGCCCCACGCACACACACAACACACACGCATTGATATACACACATTCTCTCTCACTCTCTCCCACCCACACAGATACACACAGGTACACACTGACACACACATTCATTAAGACCCGAGGCCTATATGGTGGGTGTATTTTTTCCTTCTATTTCGAAGTCTTATGTTAACACCAAAGAATGTCTTCCTTTCTGCAAAGAGATCTTATGTGGGGGGGGGGGGGGAGATTTATTTTCAAAATTTATGTAAAGTGGTGGGACGGATGGCCGAGTGGTGTAGATACTCGACTGTCAACCTGAGTGTCCTGGGTTCGATCCTCGGTGAGGCCCATGGAATTTTTCCAGGTGAAATTTGGTGCAAAGTCGTCCCACAAGTCCACCCAGCTTTAAATGGGTACCTGACTTAAATTGGGGAAGTAAAGGCGGCTGGGCGTTGTGCTAACCACACAATCCCTTCATATGCCGAGGTTATAGAAACAGTTGAATTCTACACTTCATCTGCCCCGATGGCCCGTTAGGGCTAAGAAGGGAACTTTACTTTTTTTTTTTTATGTAAAGTACTTTGCAGAGCACTCGACTGTGGACCTGAAAGTCCCGGGGTTTGATCCTCGGTGAGAACCAAAGGGAATTTCTCCAGGTCCTGGTGAAAGGTTGGTTACAAAGTCCCCCACAAGTCCACTCAGATTTACATGTGCACCTGACTTGAGTTTGGGGGGGGGGGGGACTATATTTAGTCGGTTGGGCGTTGTGCTAACAACACAATTCCCTAACAGATGAACCCTACACTTTTTTTACTTGACACATACAAATCAAAGTAAGACATCCCGTAACAAAACGAAACAAACAAACGAACACATTACTTAAGTTAAAGGTAATAATCTGAATGTATATGACAAATAAAATATGTGCTTTAGATAGCTTGAATAAATCTATTTTTCTTTGTTTTTGTTTATACTAATCTACACAATGTGCAATACAGTTCTGTCATAAACACCAACAACACTACCATGTTGTATTGAAATATTTCTCCTGAAAATAACTTCTGTACAGTTTGTGGCAGAACTGGTTTTATGGATAAGCAAACAATGCGAACACCTCCCCCCCCACATCCCCTCTTCAAATAGGGCCCCTTCGAGCATTAATTTCCTATTATTATGATGATAATAGGGGGGCCTCGGCTGGTATTTATGCTTAGGGCCAGTGGCACAACCAGCAAAAAATGCTGGAGGGGGGGGGGCTCACATTATGAAAAAAGACAGTTTGACAGTCTTTTTTGTAACTTTATAACATTACTTATGTATCGATGATTTGGCCGGAGGGGGGGGGATCATGCTCCCCCCTGCCTTCCCCCTGGTTGCGCCACTGCCTAGGGCCCCCAACTATCTCTGAAAGTCTCTACATCTACCCCCCTTAAAACAACTTAAGAACGTCTTATCCGTACAGTCGGTAGATGTATTATCTCACATTACATTAGTGACAAGAAGTTTGCACTTTCGTTCAATAGTTTAAAAAGACAAAAAAAAAGTCGTCAAACAGTCACGTGCAAACATCTCAAAAATTTCAAAGGGAGGCTGCCGAAATTTTTTTTTTCGTTCTCGATAATAAAAAAAAATGAAAATAAAATCAAAACGATCATAACGCTTATCTTTCTTCAATATGTGTGTGTGCGTGTGCGTGTGTTGTGTGTGTGTGTGTGTGGATGATTGTGTGTGTCCGTGCATGCGTTACGCCTCGATTGACACATTTAACTTTTTGAGAATTTTTTTTTTATTACTGCCAGCCGATTTTCCCCCCACTACTTGACTTGACCTAATTTTATGAATAATAACCTGGTTTATTTTATTATGACCCGATTAACTGGATGACGTAAAGAAAGCCCCATGCGGTCGTCTGCTGCTCGTTTTACCTTTTAATGGATGATTTCTACATACATTATTATCGTACATATTCATGCATCTATTTTTAAATTTTTTTTTTTTTTTAAAAAAAAAGAGGTTTTATGGGAAGACGACAATTTTGTTGTTCGTATTTTTAGAATGTGTTTATTTCCCCCCCCCCCCCCATAATTTTAACATTACCGCCAAATTAGAAAGTCAGCTTGACCTTAGTTGGTGTACACCAGTGTTTCCCACACTTTCGACATCCGCGTACCCCCCCCCCCCCCACCTTTTTTTGATTCTCGTAATTTCTGAACGCCCCCCTTGGTAAAGGAAAAAAAACAATTTCCTTTCCTTTCATTTACATTGTTTTTTCGCTTTATCCGGGCATGTTAGCCCGATGTTCTCAGTCCCGTTCCAGAGCGTATCTCTGACAAACTCGTCGCGTAACCCCCTCCCCCCCCCCTCCCGGGTTACGCGTAGCACACTTTGGGAAACACTGATGTGGTGGCTTGATAGAAACCTTGGCACATTGTCGAATTTAACAAAAAAAAAGGGGGTGGGGGAGCACGCATAGCACCAGTTATCGATGACGGTAGGCTATGAAAGGGTACTGCGAGTTGTCCGGGTGCACAGGGCGCCGAACCAGAAAGGGGCGCCGAAAGAGCGTTGTTAAAGGTTTTTGCACTTCTCCAGATTGGGAGGAGGGCGCCGAAATAGATAGCTACGGCTCTGATTGATTGATTGATTGATTATTATTATTATTAATTACCCTGTGTCTCTAATCTTTAATCGGCCCCAAACATTTACCTCCCAACCGGCCTAAATCTGCCGAGGCAAACTAGTCGACCGCCTGCCTACGTGTCGCACAGCCATAGAGGCCCCTTTCAGCATCAACTCCTACTAAACATGTTGCTAATAGCCCCACATCCACCCCATCGCCCCCTCCCCTTCCCCTCACGGACAACATTAGGACCCACATGTGTCGCAGGGTAATAAATTTTACAGGCATTCGTGTTGCAATAACAACATCTTTGTGTACAATTCTGTAGGTGATTGTACAGGTGTGCCATAAATATCAACACTGACACACACCCTGACTGATAGGCTAACGTACAGCCGTTTGGTTTTAGTCTATGAGCAAATAATAATTTAAAAAAAAAACAAACTGAAAATAAGCCGTTTAAAAAAAAAAAAAAATTCTCTGAAAATTGAACAAAAAAAAGTTCATTATATCAGATACAAATATTTGAAATAAATTTTCATTACTAAGTATGTTGGCTTAGGTTACCACCATCTAGGGCAGTGGTCGGCAAAGTGCGGCTCCGGAGCCGCATGTGGTTCTTTGGCTCCTTAAGTGCGGCTCTGGCATTTAGTTTTATTTAGTATACATCTTATTTAGTGTACTACTTATTTAGTGTAATAAAAGCAGAGTTGGCTCCCAATTTTTTTTTTAATTGTTGTAATGTTCATATTTGGTTCTTTGGCTGATAAGTTTGCCGACCACTGATCTAGGGTAACGTATTGTTTATTTGTTTATTTATTTATCAACCAATGTAAAGGCGTGTTTTAGTTCAGTATATTGTGATCACGCGCGCTTTGTTAATTTTAGTAATGATGATTTATGTAAATATCTCTTTGTATGATATATTAATGAACAAAGATAATTATTTTGTAGGAACTTAGTCGGAATCCGCCTCTTGGCTTCTGGAACAACTAGGGCTAGGCAAGGCTCCGCGCAGTTACGTTCTGACATTTTTATGTGTGTGTGTGTGTTGGGAAGGGGGGGGGGCCTTGATTATAGCTTGAGATTTTATAGGGATAAGTACTTTCGAGGGGGGCGTGGCTGGGGGAGGGAGGGGCTAGGAACGGCTTTGTGTTGGGGCTAATGGATGGTCGAACGACGGTAGTGCGCTTAGATATCGACCTTAAGGTCTCGGGTTCGATTCTCGTTGGGAACCTAGGGAATCGTTTCATGTCAACTTGCCCCCCCCCCCGATATGTATCCCGGTTGACCCCCCCCCGGGCCCCTCTACGGGGAGCACACACCGGTTTACTATTTCTCTTTAAATGGATATTTGTTAAGACATCAAACTGAACACCAAGAGGGGTATACTAAAAACAGAAAGTTGGGCGCGAAAGATGGGTGCGGGGGGGGGGGCGGGAAGAGGGAGGGGGGGAGGAAGGCGTGAATAATAATTACCGCTCACACTAATGACGTAATGTAGACTGATAAGGAGAGGGGGGGCGGGGGGGCGGGGGTGTGATAGAGATAACGAGAGTGGGTGATTGACCGATATCGGGATGGTGCAGTGCAGATAGGGGGGCGGGGCTAGTGTAGAGGTGTCGCTGTAAGTGCATTGTGCTCCCCCCTCCCCTCTGTTTAAACAAGCTTATTGATTGCTAGCCCCCCCCCACACACACACACAGACCCACCCTATGGGGAAAAAAATGTCATAAAATAAAATTTAATTTGGGTTGATAAACATTGGGGGTTGGGGGGGGGGGGTTGCGGTGCAAGTGTCTATGCATCAAGTAAGGTCCTTATGGAGAGAGAGAGAGAGAGAGAGAGAGAGAGAGAGAGAGAGATTGTGAAAGAGAAAAAGAGAGTGACAAAGTCCTTTAGAGTGAGAGGTGGGAGGGGAGGGTCATCGCCACGATAGTATCGTACCAAAACATTATTTAGTTGTATGAATCGTCCCGAGATATTTTGATCTTTAATGAAAGGAAACGAATTTAGATGAAAGAGTTGGGGGGAGGGAGGGGGAATTAAGGTGGTACACGGAGAACTTCTTTCTTAACACATTGACTACATGAAGAGCGAGAGAGAGAGAGAGAGAGAGATTGGAGGAGGGGGTAGGGGTGTTGAGGTCTCAAAAGAAAGTTTTTTTGCCACTTGTGTTTGTCCCATGTCAACACGCGTGTCAACGAAATCTCTGGCCTCTGAACACATTTTTTTGTTCTTATCTGAACACCGAGACATTTAAACAGTTCAACTCTGGGATTGAGTTACATTCCTAGACATTTGTTTATCTTTCTTCAAAAATTTAAGTTTAATAGGAATTGTTAAATATGTTTTTTGTCACTGACACGTATAATAAAATATCTTCGTGTCTGTCTTTCTTTTTTGTCTGTCTATCTAAAAGTTCGTCTTACCTTACTTTCACCGGTTTGTCTGCACAACACGTGCGTCTATGAGTCGTTTACATCTATATATGACACCTGTGTTCATGTCCAGTGGTGCAACCAGGGGGGGGGGGAGGCTTGAGCCCCTAGCCAAATCAACAATACATAATTTACGTTATAAAGTTACAAAAATGACTGTCAAACTGTCTTTTTTTCAATATGTGAGCCCCCGTCACACCCCCCCCCCTAGCATTTTTTGCTGGTTGCGCCACTGTTCATGTCCCCATATGTTAATTTACGAGTACTTCACCCCAACATCCTTCGGTGTGAAGCAAACAGATTGTTTCAAGTCTTGGGGTACACGGAATTACGAAAATAACAAAAAAGGGGGGCATGGGGAGGGGGTATGCACAGATCTCGAAAGTTCGGGAAACACTGTTTATCTACTAAGCTCCATCCCCCCCACCAGGCCCGTAGCGTGCGAGGGGCCAGGGGAGCCGCCCCCCCAGCGTTTTGTCTGGCCCCCTCTGCTTATTTGCTCTACTTAGTAACATTTATTTCCTGCGCCCCCCCCCCTGCTATAACCTGGCCACTGCTGTAGAATGCCTGGCCCCCTGCTGTAGAATTTTCACGCTATGGGGCTGCTTCCACCCCCACCCCCTCACACCCTGTTCCTCTTTTTCCTGATAAAGATTCTTGCCAGATTTTATTTGTATTTATTTATTTTAAGCGGCACGCCTCTATTTTTGTACCACTTGTGATGAAAACAGCAACAACAACAATATGACAATCGTGTAACACACCTATATAACGACATGATGAAGCAACAGAGAGTTATCAGCGTGTGTATTTGCCTAGCCCCTTCAACTCCCCCTCCTCCCCCCCCAAACCCAAACAAAAAAACAATAACAACAAAAACAACTCTTACACATAAAACATAAAAACGGTTCTGCTCGCAGCTATTGTCGAGGCCTTTGCTGTACCCCCCCCCCCCCAACACCCCACCCCAACACCCCTACCGTAGCTGTGACGCTCATGGCTACATTTTTTTACAGATGGTCGTGCAGTAAAGCGGTTGACTGTCGACCTGAGGGTTCCCGCGTTCGATCTTGGATGATAAGCAAGGTTGTTTTTTTTTTTTCAGGCAGGTCATGGTTAAAGTTCCCTCCATGTCTCCCGTGGTGCCTCCATGGTCATTGCACTATCGGCTATGGTGGGGGATGAAATAAGCGCACCGCAAACAAAAAAACCGTCCCCATTAGGGTTTATAGGATCTGAGAGAGATAAACATTTCATCCTAAACATGGACTTCACTGAAAAGCAAAAAAAAAAAAGGTCGGCAGCCTATTGATAATCACAATATTCCGACATTGGAGTGCCCCACCCTGCCATCGTGTGTCATAGCGCCACTGCCAAAACAGGCTTCAATGCAGGTTAACCACTTGTGCTTTGATCTATTCAATTTAGTTTCTACTGGCTAGGCCTATTCGGTTCAACCAACCGTCAATAAAAGGGAGTGGGTTATAGGAAGGGATTAAGGAAGTCTTAAACTAAATGACCGATAGTCTTTGGTTCCGTTACGACTCAGCTCCGTTGGTATATATAGTCAACTTACGCGCTGTATCTCTACAGTATTTAGTTACTTATATGCTGATCTATCTTTTATCAGTAAATAATAAAATAGTTGTGCCATTGCGTCATTGTCTGCCTTCAGTATTTTATCTATTATTTACTTACTCGAACAGCCATTTTTTTTGTAATGTGCAAGTTATAAATGATTTATGATAGTTCGTTTATTTTGATGACCTATTTTAGGATTGTCTGATAGCAACTGGTGTAATTAATATAAGCTGTTGATACAACATAAATTACTTTACATAATAGGATTTTTAGAACCCTTTTAGTCACGGATAACAGCAACGTAAATCTATCTATCTATCTATCTATCTATCTATCTATCTATCTATCTATCTATCTATCTATCTATCTATCTATCTATCTATCTATCTATCTATCTATCTATCTATCTATCTATCTATCTATCTATCTATCTATCTATCTATCTATCTAGATCTATCTATCTATCTATCTATCTATCTATCTATCTATCTATCTATCTATCTATCTATCTAGATCTATCTATCTATCTATCTATCTATCGCCGATATATATATATATATATATATATATATATATATATATATATATATATATATATATGCAGGTTTGTCACATCTATCCATTGCACACAAAGACACCGAGAGAGAAGGATAGGGCAGGTGTTTTCATCTTTACGTAAAGATATTCACATTAGACCCTATTCACTATTTACACACATATCACCAGTGCTTTTTTTCTAGCGAAAAATGTTTGGGAGCTCATTTCACATCTGTTTTTTAACTTATGTCAGAAAATACTATAATAGTCTATAATTGAATTTTCCACTGAACACAAATTTTATTGTAATGGATATTTAAAGAAATAAACGTTTTTATTAGAAAATTAGAGACTCAAAGAGTTTATTTATAATAAAAACCGACCTGACTATATAGTTTATGTGGAAAAATGTATTCTACTGTATTATGATACTGGTACCGTATTAGGCTTTAAAACAACTTCCAGAGTTTTCTCATGTTTTCATCTGACAAATCATCTCGGTTACTTTTCCGCTGAAAAACTTTTTTTCTATAAAATTTTTAAACGAAACATTTTTTATTTTCTATAATATACAATATTTCAAAAATTTAATTTTTTTCTCAAATTTATATAATTTTTTAAAATATTCAGTTTAAAATTTTATTTCGTATAATTGTTTAATATGTATTCTTGCGTTATAGCCTACCGTATAACCTGCTTGATCTGAAAAACATTTCTGCTTGAAAAAATTATTTTTTTATTACAAATCTGGCCAAAAAAGCTATGGGAACTCAGCTCCCATGAGTTCCCACTGAAAAAAAGCACTGCATACCACAACAACAAAAAAAGCTAATTAGCCTAATACTAACTGTATTTCATAAAAATGAAATTAACCACTTACAAAAGACACCTCAACTCTTCCCTGTGACTTATGCTAAAGTGGTGAAGGGTAAGTCATGGACTTACCGACTTTATGAGAAAATATTTTCTCAATATTTTTGTTTAAAAAAAAACAACTTATATTGTAATGTATTGTGTGCTAATTACCTTTTTTTTCTTCATTTTTTTAAAACTGCTTGAATCTGTTTTACAGATGATGGGACAAATTCATCAGACAAGTGTCATGGAGTGGTAGGTCCACAGACTTTCTTTGCTCCATAATTTTTTTTTTTATTTTAAATTTCATTATTTTATATTGATTTTACTGTCCGTTTCATTTCATACACACTAAGACCTTTACATTTAGATATAATTTAAAAGAATAATTTATCTCGTGGGAAGACTGTCAAGAACAATTACCATTATTTCTTTTTGATATAAATTTATGATACGTTATATATATACATGTATTATTTAAGATAAGCTTTCTTTACTAATGTGCAGGATACTGAGAAATTCGTTGAAGAAGAAGCGAAAAAAAGAACTTTCTACCTGGAGATGATTCACAAATACACAATCAAAGATAAAGATGACACAATTACAAATTTAAGAGATGTCATTTTAGACCATGAAAGAAGAGTTTTTGACTTGGAAAGTAAAACTTCAGGTAATTTTTTTTTTAATTTATTATACTTGGCATTTATGTGCTATTGGATTGTTAAATTGTCAGTAAAATGACAGCTGAAACTTGATAGTCATCAATGATTAATCTAAGGCTAAAATTACTAAGACATAATAATTTGATATTTTAATGAATGCAGATTACAGGCCGACTGCAAAAAAGTTGTTATAATTTTATTTAAAGTTTTGTAATTTTTAATGAAAAACCAAAGGTAATTTTTTTTTATCTAAATTAATTTTATTGTTTGGCTTATAATATTATATTGTAATAATATTGGTTTTGTTTATTTTAATGTCAGTGAGTCAGTGTATTTTATTATTTAGACTTAGAGTTGTTTTAATTTTTCTTATTTCAGATTTGTTTTATTCGTTAAAAAGATGTAGCTTTCAATATTTCAATCTTTGATTTGTGAGTCTTTGCTCTATATCGACTACATGTATTTTATATTTCAATTTAGGTAAACCAGGTTCTGAACATTCACTTTCTGCACCTAAAATACATGTAAGCTCAACAGCCAAACTTTTAGACCAAATTGAAAAACTACAAAGTGAAAAGGAACAGCTTTTACATAAGGTCTGTATTTACTACATGTATTTACTTTACATTATAAATCAAATAACTTAACTATAACTGTAACCTAGTTACTAACTATTTTATAAGAAAACCTTTTGTTTCACAAATGAAATCTATTGGCATTATTATTATTATTTTTTATTGAAAACTCATTTTCTGAACGTTATTATCTCATTGCTAATTTTTTGTTATATCGGCATTTGACATCTCATATTTTTTTATCTCAGTTGGAAGGCTATGAAAAACAGAGCTTTAGTTCAAATGGCTACAGTCCTCATGACAGTGCAGACTTTGATGAAGCTATTCAAGTAACTATATTTCTAAATGTCTTGAGAATTTTTTTTTGGAAAAAATAATTACTATTTCTAGGGAGCGACCGATATTCGGATTGGTATCGGACCGATATTGCCACTATCGGTTAATATCGGATCGGCCGATTTTTGTAGGGAGCGACCGATAATCGAACCGATATTGGCACTATGGGTTAGCTATCGGACCGGCCGTTTTTTGGCTGCCTATACATTGTTTTTTTTCCACAAATCTAGTAACTCTAAACTGGTTTTGGTTTACAGAGTTAAAGTTTACTTACAGACTTCCAGTTAACTGTTCACCTGAGTAAAATGATTTACTGATATAATTAAGTATTTTTAATTTTTCTAACTTTTAAAAAAATCTGCTTCAAGTAAATTCAGTAAAAATTACAAAGATTAACGAAATAAATTATTTTAATTTCATCACAACTTTCACAAGTTGGTGAAGTTACAATTAACAATTAATATATTTTTACTTTTTTAGTTTGACATTAATTATTTACAACTTTATCTTACCTTTCTGTTTGTGTTACAAGTAAAAAGTAAAAACAACAAATTGTTTGTTGTAAGTTTAATTTTAAACAATAAACATGCAGATTTCTGAGATTATGCAGGCATGGTTTGTGTTTCTGACTTCGGTCTTCCGGTCTGTCTTTTCAAATCTTTTGTTCTTCTAATCTTCTTCATCTGCAAGACACCCTTTCACTAATAGCAAAATATCGGCATCGGTATCGGCAAAAATGCTGGGGGGAAATATCGGTATCGGACTATCGGTAAAAAGGCATATCAGTCGCTCCCTAACTATTTCATTGTTATTTTTTTTTATTTATTTA
>JAGDYQ010000037.1:5183435-5287490 GCA_021962125.1 Bulinus truncatus | reverse complement strand
GTGTGGGTTACCCACTAGCACCCACAGCCTGCTTCACATGCACCTCGTAACTCAACACATTTTGACACAGACACAGTTTGTCGGATAAAGAATCCCCCCCCCGCCCACTGATCTTATAACTCCTCGTGTTATGTATGGCTTACCCCCACCACCATACTACCTCTGTCACAAACAAATTGACAAGAAGTTCCATCTCAAAAGTTGTTTCAAAACCCATGCCAACCCATCAATCCAATTTGGCAAAGGTGATAACTAGAATAAGAAATGAGAATCCTATTTTTTTTTTTCAAAATTTAACTTTCCTAACGCATTTACCACCATTTATTTACCACGATTTAACCAGCAGCCCTACTTTAAATGTTATGCTTCCAGTTAATTTTTCTCTGAACTTTTTGTGTGTTTCATTGCATTCCAGATCATTCCTGGCGCTGACCCCAACGACAGCGTATCCTGGTTTACCTTTCAAGTTTGCGGTGACCGCACATCAGACGGCTTCGGGGCCTGTGAATGTCACTGCCTCACTTCAGAAGTCTGCATTTGACACCAATGCCTTGGGCATCAACCTGACAACCCTGCTGCCAGGTTTGAATGAAAATTTCAAAGATAAAAGTTTCAAAAAAAGTATAATTCAAGATTTACATTTATATATATTATAGTTTTCTTTGAATCTCCATGTCCTTTTTTTTTTCTTTTTTTTCTGACTTCCCAGGTGAAACAAAGTTGTTGTCCATACTTGTGAGTACATTTTTTATAACAAAGTTATTTATTGATTGAAATGGCCTTTGACCCAACTTGTGTAATGTCCTTTGACCTAGTTTTTGACTTATCAGTCTTGGCATGTATAGACATTTTTTTGAAAAACAGTTATTTTCTTCTTATGCCTGAGTTTTTCTTAATTTATCCTGGCATTAGCAGCAGTAGGATCTTTTCGGGCACTCCCCATTTCCCTTGTTAAACCACTGACAGCCATCATTTTCTTTGTTGTGCTTTTTTGCTGTTTTATTTTGTGGAGATATAGCTCATAGAGTTTATTATCTGTATGTTTATTATCCTTACGTTTATTAGTAGTCATGTGAAGAAAGAGAGAATTGTTCTATTTTTAAATCTCAGTATCAAATGTTTTTTTTCGTTCTTCACGCCAAGTTTTAGACTAGTATACGTTTCGTTGTAACTTTTCATTGGTTGTGTTTCACAATGATAATCATGTTGCGAAGCATTATCACTACGCAATAGGCCAATCAGCATTGGTGTCAGCCCACACAAAGGGGGTGGGGGGGTGGGGTGCACAGAGAACAGTGAAAGGGTTGATTGAATAGCTTATAAGCCTGCTGTCTAATCAGTAGTTGGTCATTGTTCCATAAGTAGCCCCCCCCTCCCCCTCCCACCCAACCCACTGTAGGTCTCTGGGGTGAATGTGGAACATAGGAATTAGGCTTAAATAAATGTTTTCATATTTCTAACGTAGTAGATAGTAATGTTGCTCAGGTCTAAAAAAATAAATTCACTCTTTATGCTTCCACACTTCCTGGTTTATTTATTGGCTATTACTTCTCATTAGAGAACTGTACATGTAAGCACCATAATGAACTCATTTTAATGATTACATAGTTATTTATCAAATGGTTACAATTGAGGAGAAATAGTGGAAATTCCGTTTGATGGCGTCTGTTTAATTGTTGATCATCACATTAACTAGAATGTTGAATACTGACAGGCCATGAATCAACTCAACACGAAGTCTTGACAACATATCAAAAAAGTTTATTAAGACAATACTCGTAAGGCTCAACACTGTGAAGAACATAACGTGATTTGACTACATTAGACTCAGGAGAGAATTTACAAATAACATCTCCGTTCCACCAAGCGAACCTGCTAACATAAGCTAGGCATTCGCTTCCTATGGAGCCCAAAGCTCAACTGCCTATAATATCCTTTCGGTCGGTTGGTATTATTGTTGCGCTTCATAGCCCAAAAGCCAAATACACATCAAAAACCAAAAAATGATGTATACACCATTACTACATTTACTAATCTCTTGTGAACCGAAAACACGTTGGGCGGTGCCTCCCTGAATAGCATCATCATTTTATTGACCGCAAGGATTTAAAAAAAATTTTTGTATAATCAAAATTAAATTTTTTCAGTATGTTTGACATTGATTGTCATTGATTGCCCCCCTTTTTTTTCAACGCAGGTTCCTTCATTAAATTATACCAAGTCTGACCTGACCTTCACTGTGTCCGCCGTTGGTGGCGTCAACTACAGCAAGACAGGGTCGGTCACCCTCAGTCAGAACAGCTCGGTCATACTAGTGCAGACCGACAAGGCCATATACAGGCCAGGACAAAAAGGTTTTTTGAGTCCCTTTTATTAACTGCTTGCCAGATTTGAAGATGAACACCATTATTGCATAGGTTTTTCGTTTTCATTTTTTAAAAAATGATTTTTCGAGCCATGCTAATTTTTCATGATGTTGCTGAGTTTTATTATTTAAGATTTATTTATGATACATTTTTTTTTCTTCAGTTCGCATTCGAGTTGTTAATGTTGATCAAGATCTGAGACCCAACTTTGTGCCTTTAACTGTGATTATTGAGGTAGGGGGTTTACATTGGTTTTTTTTAATGCTCTGCAGGCTAATTTAGAGGAGCGTTGTTGTTCCGAGGGTGCAAGGTATACTTCTTAACAATGAGCAGTTGGCAAAAATAAACAAGGCTTTCACACTGTGTGCGTAGTCCTATAAAAAAAATCATTCACTTTTCGGGGAGTTATAAATTTCAAAACATGATCCAAAATTAAGTATGGAACTGTTTTGAAACCTTGGTAAGAGAAACCAAAAAAAAAAAATAATAACAGGCCCACTAATTATAAAGTTCATTTGAATTGCTTTAAGCTATAGACTAGCCCATAAAGTGGTTTAAGCTATAGACTAGCCCACAAAGTGGTTTAAGCTATAGACTAGCCCATAAAGTGGTTTAGGCTATAGACTAGCCCACAAAGTGGTTTAAGCTATAGACTAGCCCACAAAGTGGTTTAGGCTATAGACTAGCCCACAAAGTGGTTTAGGCTATAGACTAGCCCACAAAGTGGTTTAGGCTATAGACTAGCCCACAAAGTGGTTTAGGCTATAGACTAGCCCACAAAGTGGTTTAAGCTATAGACTAGCCCACAAAGTGGTTTAGGCTAATATGTCTCTAAATGCTTCATATAGTAAAGTAAGTAATGCTCCCTAATCCCATTGGGGGGGGCAGTGGGTTAGATGAAATGTTTCTCTAGCCACTGTGTAATAAATAGTAGTGTGACTAGCATGATACCATAATGATTAACACATTTATATATATATTTATGCAAGAATCCAAGATGAGGGTAAAGGGTAAATATGCTGGCCTAATCTAAGATGTGTGGGTTTCAGGCCAGCCTGGCTTAAAAAATTTTCATTAAATAGACAATAAATACACTTGTTGTCCTTTTTTTTTTGAATATGAAGATTTTTTTTTTTTCTTTTTCACTCAATGAAAATTTCATTTAAATTTTATATATTTTTTTCTTCTGTCCAGAATCCAAAGAATGATAAATTAGAAGAATACAAGGACGTGAATTCAAGAAATGGTAAACCACAGTACACATTTTTTTAATATACTGATGTACTTGTACATGCATAAACTGTAGTATTTGAGCCCATTTTGTTGTATTAAATTTTTATTATGAGGAGAATACTGTAGCACATGGTTATCAATTTAATAATAATATCAAATAAAACAAGTTACCCTGAACCTATTTTATCTTCACTTCATGTACAACTTGCTAATTTCATAATTTTAAATTTGAAAATTACATATGATGGAAAAAGATCAGGGGAAGGGGGGGGGGACCAAATTTTAGCACTGCAGTGTTGAATAAAAATAAAAAAATTACTGTTATACATGTATTTGAATTAAAATATGTTTTATTTTAATTCTAACAAATATGAGACAGACATGACATAAAAAGCATACATTCAGCTGTGTTTTTATGTTCTTAATGAATTTTGGTGTAAGACCTTCAAACATATTTGTTGAAATTATTTTTTCAATGTTCTTCAGTAATTATCATTCTTTGTTTTGACAGGTGTTGTGGAACATATCTTTGAGCTGTCAGACTACCCATCTCTGGGCATTTGGAAAATTCATGTCAACAGAGGCAGCCTGCGGTTGTATACGAACACATTTAAAGTTGAAGAATTCGGTAATTTCCTTTTCCTAATATAAATTGAAATCTAGTAAATTGCTTATTTATTGACTTCACTGTCTGTCTGTCTGTTTTTTAAATCTTGTAACTCAATTTAGGACCTGTGAGCCTCACAAATCAACATCTTTTATAGGTATCTCGAAATAGTCAAAATCGGTAAAACAGTTTGTGACCTGGTTAGACGAGCAAAAAATATCCAATAAGAACACTTTATCATTTATACGAAACTTTTTTTTTTTCTTTCCCCCTTCAGTGCTGCCCAAGTTTTCAGTTAGCGTGCAGACCAGCCCAGATTTTATCGTCACCTCTTCTGAAACCAGAGCCGTCACAGTAACAGTGTCTGCCAAGTGAGTTGTGTTTCTTTCTATAAAGAGAAAAGTCATCTTTTTTTAGATTTTTAAATGGTTAAGCAAGAAATGAAAGAAAAGGGGGGACAATTTTTGTTTCAAATTAACAACATTCAAATATATTTTGTTCGGCTTACTTAATTGATTCTTCGCTCTACATATTTCATATTTAGTACCATAGTGATTGCATGTATTTCAAAGTTGCATCACTATAAAAAACTACTATTGTATACAGTGGAGGGGAAGGGGGGGGGGTCCAAATGTGAAAGTACCCCCATGGGCCCCAGCTTGAGTGGGGCCTCCGCTGGACTGTCCAAACATTTTTTTACATTAAATATTTCATGTCATTGATGTCGAATGTCAAAATGCAGGGCCCCCAAAGAGCCCCCCCCCCCTGACTCCCAGATCCCTAGATAGGCCACTGATTGCATCCAAGATAGTACTATCTCATTTGCATTTCAGCTCTGTGACAATATTTTTCAATTCTCTCTCTTTTTTTTGTATACTTACCCAGTTATACGTATGGCAAAGGTGTTCAAGGGAATTGTGAGCTAACTGTGTACTACTCTCAACGCAGGAGTGAAATATTCCATAAAGAGGTGAGGCAGTATGTCTTGATCAGGGCTCGGGTCTTTTTTGTGAATAAAAAAAAATCATGTTTCCTTTTTAAAACACCCATACAGACCATCCTGGTCACATAAGAGTTCATCTGTTTTTAGTGGCCAAGCCTGCCTATGTGATTCTGTGGCTAGTAAAAGGCCTGACCTCCTTTACTTCCCCAACAAATGTCGGGTCCCCGTTTTTAAGCTGGTTTAGCCTCAGGTATATTAATTCAACCTGAGCAAAAGACCAGGCTCGCACAGAGACTTGAACTTTGAACCTTCCCTTTAGAATTTGAGTGCCCAACCACATTCAAACAGGGTGCTATGTGGTTTAATGTTCATGACAGTTTAAAAAAAAATGCATTTCAAAAAGTTTAATTCATGACAAAGATAGCCCTAATTATGAGTGGCTATGCTATTTAAGCTGTGACAATTAAATTTAAGACATTGCTATTCCTTTTTAATTTTCATGACTTTCACTATCCCTTAAGTGATTTTTAAAAAGCTCAACTTGATAAATATTCATACAAAACCATGCTGAAGTTTTTTTGCTGTAGGGACCAATAGCTTAGTTACCAGATTCGGCTTGCAGCTAGTCAGGAAAGTATAAATTAAGAATGTTACACACAAACAAATACGGTGTTGCTAATAATGCAATGAGTGGCTGTTCATGCTATAGCACGACCTGCATGACCTATAGCACGACCTGCTTGACCTATAGCACGACCTGCTTGATCTATAGCACGACCTGCATGCTGTGGGCCACAGATAAGTTTCCCAGAGAGTCCCAGTCACCGACATATGACCCCCTCCAGTGGTGCCTCTGTGGCCGTTGCACCCATTGGCTCTGGTGTGGTTGAAAGAAGGGCACTGCAAAAGCCGTTCCATGGAAGGTTTAGAGGATCTAAGAGATAAACATCCCATACTTTCAGGGACTTGACAAAATAATTCAGTGCAATCACATTCTCATTTCTCAATTTATTGTTTCCACGCAGCTTAACACTGACGGAGTCGCAGTGTTTAAAAACTTTGACTGGAGCGCCCTGTCATCAGCCCTGGGTAACGTGACCATACAGGCCGAGGTGACCGATGAGACTGGCCGTAAAGAACAAGGGCAGGCAGTTTTGGCTGTGTACACCAGTAACTGCAGAGTTCAAATTCTCAACACATCCACTACAGTCTTAAGACACGGGTTGCCAGCCCATGTTTATGTAAGAAATAAGCTCAAACCATAATTATTTTTTTTTTTACCTGTATGTCTTAAGACCTAATTGTATAAGGAGTGTAAATATCAGTGGTCAGCATGTGAAAAAAGTCTGAGTAAATGTAATTTAAAACAGAATTGATTAAAAAATTTAACATAATGCCTAAACTATGGTTCAGGAAGTCTAATAATGACATTCGTAAGTTTCCTTCAATAAATTTCCGACAAAATCTTGATAATTTGGCAATGTTATCTCTTGAATGTGTTTTTGTTTTCGTATAAATAACTGAGATACTGCTCTACGTGGACCTCATGCATGGCTACCCACCCCATGCACTTTTTGCTTAACTTCATTAACAAAAAATATTTTTTTATCAAGAGGCAATATATATGTTGTTACAATTTTAGGTTTTTAATGACATATATTCTTTAAGTCCGTAATAATTGCAAAATATTTTTTAAGGTTCTTGACCAGCATTTTAAGTCGCGTAATTTCAACTTAAAACTTCTCAAAAAGACAAAAAAAAATTAAAAATCAACCATTATCATTGTACATGATTAACATGCCATTGTCTTTGATCTTACATGTTCAAGTAGTTATCTGTCACACTTTATTTATTTTGTCCAATTATTCATATATATATATTTTTTTCCATGCGAACAGATTAAAGTCTCGGACCACGGCGGCAATCCCATTTCACCAGTGAGTCTGACCCTGCAAGTGTCTGTCTCATTTGTCAAAGTTTTAACAGAGACTCTTGTGGTACCGGCAGGAGAAACTGTAGTCAGGCATACCTTCATCCCTCAGAAAGGAAACCAGTACAGCTACCTCTCAGACAGTATTACCGTACGAAAATGTTTATGACTTCTGGTTAAGGCACTTCATTTTGCAAGGGGGAAAAAAATATGATGGCCATAGTTAGCTGCTGATAATAAAATCTATGTGCCAAGTTTTATCTCATCCACCATTTCACATGCTTCAGTAGTTTTGGGTTGATTTTGCATTAACATATGAGCAAGTTTAAATAATTTTTACGAGTAAGGCTGTAGTATGTAGCATTCCGATCCATTGTTAGAAATTACTATTTAATTATTTTTTTAAATGGACTTTTTTATTTTTCCTGGCTGAGCCAACACTGAGATTAATGTTTTCATTACGACTATTAATGGGCGGCTGTCCGATCCTGTTTAGGTGTATGAATTGGTGCATCTAACCAGATCAGCTTCAGTCAAAATACATGATTGTCTCTTTAGCTCTGAATGCCATTAACAGTTACGGAATGTTGAACTGAAAGGCAGAGAATTTATACAGTGTTGAGTGTGAGCTGAAGTTTGGTACTGGAAGTGATGTCTTTTAGTACTGAAATTGATGTTGGCCGATGCACAAAATGTATATAGCATAGTAAAATGGCTTCCTGTCTTTTGCTTATTCTGTATAATTTTTTTGAGATCAGCAGTCATACTCATCTCAGTGTACGTGAAATCCAGTGTTTTACAGTTGATGCATGTTTCCAGTAAAAATAAATAACTATAAACTCGAGATCATATTTTTTTTTAGGCAACTCTAAACTCTGATAATAGCGTGCAAGATTCAATAAGAGCTACAGCATACAGATCTATTAACCCGGTGGCGGTCGCTATACTTCCATTGGATTCTCAGGTAACCAATCACTGGTGTACTATTTATGGTGAGAATATAAAGTGTGAATCAGTCCGACTAATCTATACAAATATAAAATTTACGCAGCTTGCAATATGCTCGCACCAACTGATAAACAATAGGCTTTGAAATAATAAAAAAACCTCGCCATCCTTTGTTGATTTCCACATGGAACATTATTAAAAAATCACAGTTTGGCTCTATATGATATAACTCAAAACTTGCAAGTTTACTGCTTTTTGGTTATTTTTTTGGGGTTTTTTTTCACACCACTAACAGGTAATCGGAGAATGAAGCGGATAGAGGCAAAGAAAAAGCATTTAATGCATTAAATCAATCTTACATCATAATTCAGTCTAAAATAAATAAATGTTGTTTCACTAGAATAGTCTTTTTGTTTTTGGAATAATTATGCAGAATTAGTTTCCATTAAAGCAATTTATTTTTTGGATGAACAGGTTACGAGAGTCGGTGAACCTGTGTTGGTGAAGGTCAATAAATCACTTCCTGGTAGTTATGATTATACTCTTTCTTATCTAGTAAGTATATCCTGAATCACTGTAAATAAACATCCCTGTTTTGTTTTCCCCATATAAAAAAAAAATGTTTTTGGCTGTCAAGATATTACATCTAGTTTAAAATAAACTTCCAGTCTTTTTTTTTAAACGTATTTTGCAAAGTCAGCCAAAAAAAAAATCTGTGGGCGTAGAATAAAAGGCAAAGACATGATTCAAAATAATAATTTTAAAAATGAATTTTCAAAATTAAATTCTAACTTTTTCAAACCACTCTGAAGAGCAAGTTATAGCGAAGTAAATAGAACATGAGTGAAGAAAGTCATAGCGAAGTAAATAGAACATGAGTGAAGAAAGTCATAGCGAAGTAAATAGAACATGAGTGAAGAAAGTCATAGCGAAGTAAATAGAACATGAGTGAAGAAAGTCATAGCGAAGTAAATAGAACATGAGTGAAGAAAGTCATAATTTTTTCAAGATTAATTTTTTAACCATTGCCCATCTTCAGTGTTTTTTTTCCTTTTACTACTCAAGACATGTACAAACTTCTAGAGGATTCAGTAATTGTAAATATCCTTGCACAGCCTTGACTCTAATTTCATCGTCTGATTCCCTGCCCCATTATTGCAGCCATGGATGTTAATTTTCAAGCTAATAAAAACCCCCGTTGTTTAATGCTATATGATTTTTGCAGGTTGTTAGTCGAGGGAACTTGGTCAGTGCTGGAATAATCAAGGACGACTCCTTCTCCATCACTCCAACAGTGGAATTCTGCCCCTTTGGTAGATTGCTGGTGTACATGGTGGTCAGTGCAGACACCATAAGCTCTGAGGTAGTGGTAGATGCAGTGGATCTCACATTTTCTGGGTGCTTCAGCAAGGAGGTCAGTGTCACACTGGTGGTATCTTTCTTTTTACTGGTCTTTGTGGCTTTTTTATGTTTAATAATTTTGGTATCTACCGTATTTTTCGGACCATAAGACGCACCAGTTTTTAGAGAAGAGAAATGCAGAAAAAAATATATATAACCTTTTTTTTCTACATTTGGACCATAAGACGCATGGACTTTCCCCCCTCATTTCTGGAGGAAAAAATGTGCGTCTTATGGTCCGAAAAATATGGTAGTTTGGGAACATAAGGGAACAGGCCTCACTCACAGATGGGGGAAATCCATGCCCTCAAAAACTATCTAATATGAAGGGTACAATAGTATTTACATTTTTTTTTTTTGGACATGTTTCAGGTTAAAGTTGAGTTTGACTCGTCAGAGACCCGCACAGGCACTGAGGTGGACATGAGAATCGATGTCTCCAGGATAGACGGCTCCAATGCCATGCCGGGTGTTCATGACGTCTTCTACCTGGCTGTCGATCAGAGCATTGTGCTACTTCAAGGCAGCACCGACTTAAACAGGGAAAAAGTAAGACAGAAACTTTTGTACAGCCAAGTGGGTACCGTATTTCCCCATGTACAAGCACCCCCTTGGTATAAGCACCCCCCCCCCCCCCCCCCCAATTTTTGGACTGTGAATTTTTTAAAAAAATGTTTTATTTGAGAAACAAGTTATAAAGAAAGAAAATTTACAAAGAAATAAAATTCAAGATTCATAATAATCACTCATACACTCCCCCCCCCCCTACTTTTTGGGCTTGAAAATTTTGGAAAAAAGGGGTGGCTTATACATGGGGAAATACGGTAATTCTTTTATACACAGATAAGAAATGTCACTGTTGTCATGAACACTGTAAAGCAACCAAGTTTCATTATTCACTGGGTTAGGCTTACAATATTATATTCATTATTCTGGGTGTTAACATTAGCTTTTTTTTTCTTCACTGGAATATCTTTGAGATTTTCATAATTTTTTTGCTCAAATCATTTAGCTTAAGGCGAAAATGTGTTTGTGGATTTACCGTTACCTCTATTTTTCCTTTCCAGGTTGTGGCCGGTCTGTCTAGTTTTGACCACATTGATTCATCCGTGACCACATCATCAGCCAGTGAATATTTTCAGGTTAGTTAATAATTGAATTGTTGTTTTTTTCTAGGATACTGACTAATGTAAAGAGCATTCCTTAGTACAAAAATTACTTATGGGTTTCTAGCTAGTTTACATCATCATCCGTCAGCTACACACATCATTGTACAGGAATTTCATCGAGTCCATGGCTATTGTCTCTGATGTTGGTTGTGTTCTGATTTGGTTCATGTTAAATGAATATCAACTTAATTTTGTCATAGGACAATGGGGCAGGTTCTTGTCCTATCCCTGCCAGTCCTATCCCTGCCAGTCCTATCCCTTCCCAGGACTTCATGCTGCACCTAAGTAGTTATCATCCGACTCCACTCTATTTGGCAATGCATTTTGTTGCTGGTCCCACTGTCAGGCGTTAGGTTATGGGGTGGACTTGTCGATGATGTCAACCAGGTTTCTCAGCGTTGATGTGATAGGGACATCAACATCTTGTTAATGAATGTAATGATGAGCCATGCTTGGAACTGGGAATATTATTTGTGTCATGTGATCAGCGACAGTATGATTACTAGTCAGTTCAACGACAGTAAATGTATAAAACGCTGGCATCTGTAGTGCCATGCATGAACATTAAAATTTGACGGTAGCAACCTCATTTATGACAGTGGCTGTAACATCTTTTATGGCAGCGATGGGGTTCAAACCCACGTCTCAGTTATTGGGGCATCAACAGTTAAGAGCTTCAGCTGCTTTAGTCGCCATCTTATGTCAGCCCTATGACTAGCAACAGAAAATCATTGACAGTGAGAAAACTTGATTGAGAATAATGGCTTAACTGTCATATATACGGTCAATACCAGATTTATAAAGATTAGCTAGGGATGGATTCAGAAGTATTTAAAAAAAAAAAAGACAATACTTTGCAGTTGTTTCATAAACATTGTCAAATTCCATAAATGTTTAAAAACGATTTTTTAAAAATATTTTTTAATAATTTTTTCCAACAACAAGAGTTTTTTACTATTTTGTAATAGCTTGCATTGCCTGCTGGAGAAAATAGTTTTAAAAAAGTCTGGGATTCCCCAGACCAATGCACTTTTCTTTAAAACTACTACATTTTATTTTGATAAAAATGCTATCAACTGATGAATAAATGACCAAAATTTACTAAAAGCTCAAAATTTTCTCTTAAATGTGGTTTATATTACACATTAATTTTTTTAATTTCTGAAACCAGCCCTCTCTAGTCATTAAAGCACCCTAAGGGTCCATTCTAGTCTCTGCTGAACCTAAACTTTCACGTCTGCAATTCTTTGGAATTCCTCTGTAGTCACATTTGTTGAAACTTGCATAGAGTCTTTTTCTTTTTTAAAATACAAGCTTTATTTTAGGTAATTTTTGTAAACTAATTGCAGTACAAAGAAAAAAAAACCTTTATCCTAAAATTTGCAGCTTAAGATCACTCAAAGTGTATTTAACCAGTTTCATTTTTAGGACGTCGAGAAATTTCATGCCCTTCAAAAGACTCGTCTGTAAATACTTCCTGTTGTGGGCGTACCCGTTATGCTGAATTTTGTTTTACAGTGTGTCTCTGCTTTGTGCTTTATTAAATTTTGGAGAGTTGAAGTTATCCCCCTTGATTTAGGGCAGTAAGTTGCGACTTGCAGTTTTCAGTTTTAGGGCAAAGACTCCGTGTTTAGTCCAGTGACTCTATCTCATAATTGTATTGTGCAATAGCTGAAAGCTTAAATGTGTGTTCATTTTTTTTTTTCCTTCTTCTTAAATGTGTATTTAGGGGCCTGCATGAAACTCATTAAATACATTATTACAGTGATTCGGTTCTCATGCACTTCAGTTCACAATCTGAGTCTTAGAATGGATAAAGTTACTGAATCACGTTAGTGTGGACGGAAGGTCGTGTGGTAAAGCACTCGACTGTCAACCTGGAAGTCACCGGTTCGATCTTTGGTGAGAACCAGTTGGATATTTCAGGTCTTGGCTAAAGTCCCCCCACTATATCTCCCATGGTGCCTCCATGATCATTGCACTATCGGCTATGGTGGGGATGAAAGAAGGGCAACATAAAAACCGTCCCATTAGTGGTTTATAGAATCTTAAGGGATTTCATCTCAACCTTACAGGGGACATCACTCACACTGAATCAAGTCTAGACTATTTATTCTTACAATCTGTTCTCTTTTTTTTTTAATGTAATTACCTATCATTGCAAATGACATATTTTGTCACCAAGATTGTTTACTTTTTTATATAGAGAATGGTGCACATTTTGTTCAGTTTATATTCTGTGCTGGTGGGGGCACACCCAGATTTGAAATTCCAGATATTTAACAGAACTTTTATTTATTGTGATTTCAAATTAAACAAACTTACAGTAAGGAAGTCTTTATTTCTGCAGGATTTCCTTTTATGTATGCTTTTTTTTTTCTACTTAATCTTCCTTTAAAATTTTTTGATTGGATCTAAATGTAATCCATTCTACGACTTGTTTCATAATAGATATAGGGCAGGGGCGGGCAGACTTTTTCTACGGAGGGCCACATTGAAAACCTGATTGCTATCGGCAGGCCGCATATATAAATTTATTTTGTCTACATCAATTACAATTTACAACGTATGAAAATATGAGTTAAAGATAATTACCATATATTTGTCTTTAATTTCACATTCACACTCTATTACACAGGCACATTACAAAATACGAACTGTATCAGTAGCTGATTTGGTAATAAGACTTCACTATTCATTATTGTTTCAGCTAAAGTTTATTGTCATCTCTCATCATAATTATGAAGACGACTGAACTTAATTTACAACATGACCCTAGAGGACAATTATAATTAATGAGAAGTATATAACTGTTCACAATTTTTGGATATTGTTCTTGAACTGTGGAACCAGTTTACTGGTTGTGATTTGCATGACAGCATATAAATTGAATTCAGTCAAAATCGATCTGTTCTTAGACTTGTTTATTTTCATACAAGAAAACGCTTGCTCACAAATGTATGTGAACCCAAATAGCGACAAAAGCTTGGCAGCAAAGTTTTTTAGGTGTGGGTAATGCCACTGCTGGCAAACATCCTTAAAACTCCAGCAAAATAACTGGCTTGAAATTCTCCTTCAAGTCATAATCTGCTTGTAGGTCATGCAGCTTTAATATTCTGGAGCCATAAAACTGATTTAATATCCTTAGATTCGAATCAAATATTCGGAATCAGTTTTCAAAATATAACGAAAGTTAACATAGATAGGATCACAACATGTACATGCAAATGGGCCTCATAATATACTATGGCGGGCCGTACTCTGCCCACCCCTGATATAAGGCATTGTTTATCTTCAAGTCTTAAAAGTAGGTCATGACATCATAAAACATAGTCAACAGTGTAAGGTGGGAATAAAATTTATTTAGAGAGTATTGATGATGCAAATACTTTAAATTAATTAGTAGAAACAGATTTTTCCATTCCATGAATGTGGCTCATATCAGTGTAGATATTAAACAGTTAATTTACCTTGAAATATAATAACGGTTAACATCTAAGGAAAAAGAGGATTTTTGTTTAAATAAAGGACTATGTTTTTAACTTGAAATAACGGGAAGTAGTGGATAGAGTGAAACAAGGAAATGCAACTTTAAAAAGGATCTGCCTGTTTCACCAAAGATGAAATTTAAGTTTAAGTGTTTACTCTCTCCATTGTATTAGTCAATTTTGCCATTACTTTTGTCCTCTCAGACAGACTCATCAACTATTTTACATATATTGGGTTGGTTAAAATGAAAATGTTACAATGCTGCCATTAACAGAAATATGATTTGTGGTACATAGATTCTGTTTGTTTAAATTAAAATGTTACGATGCTATCATTGACAGAAATATAGTTTGTGGTACGTAGGTTCTGTTTGTTTAAATTAAAATGTTACGATGCTATCATTGACAGAAATATAGTTTGTGGTACATAGATTCTGTTGCCTACAGATCTTTTGGTTTTATCCATTATTTCTATGGCGATTATAACTATGACTATTTGATGGATGACCATTTGTCAGGAGCAGCAGATCTTGATGATATTTTTGATAGTGAGTGATGATAATACATGTGTATCGATGTCAAATAAACTGCCATGTAGATATTTATAATGAAGTTGATGATTTTTCATTTGTAAACTACTAATGAGCTAATGAATGCCTTCATGAGCTAATGAATGTCACCTTCAAAAAAAAAAGAACTTGCTTTTTTGCTACTAACAAATTTTTCCAACTATATTTTACCTTTGTAAAGTAGTCATGCAAGGTCTGCGTGCAATGAATACATTCAGTTAAATATTCCTGTGCTTCTGCTTTCATTCTGCCATCTGCCGCTGGAACCCAGATCTGCGTGTTTTTTTTTCCCTCCATATTCGTCGAGGTTGTGTGGCTGTATGTTTTGCGCCATTAAGGCCTACTGCCTCCGTCTTCAGCCTGCTGTTTTTCTGGATTTGCTTCCATAGCCTTTGGTCAGCCAAGACCATCTGCAAGGCAGCAGTTGATTTAATTTCAGAGTTTTCTCTCCTAGATGTCTGCTATCCCTAGCTAACGGCCTCATCTGACCGGGTTTAGAGTTTGAGCGCTCTATGCTCGCTTTTTGCTATCATTTCTTAGGGTTTTTGAGGCATTTTTATAAAGGTATCCTTACCACGGGATACTTCACCTCACCCTCCATGACAGCAAACCATTTGGTCTGCGACCGCTTATTTAGTATTCACGGCTGACCCTTGTATCTGAGGGTCTTTCCCCTATCCGCCAGCTGGGGACGCGCTTGGTAGGAGATGGTAGCTCCCCCAAGTGAACCTAGATCTAGTTATTATTGCTTCAGCCCAGCTGTGCTACTTTATCCATATATGTGAATGTGTCAAAATAGCCTGTGGTCCAACTTGGGTTCCCAGTTTCTTCTAATGCTACTTCGAGGAACCAGCATCTGGGTTTTTTTTGCAGATGATATAGAATAAAGACTTAATTTGTAAGCTGCATGTTCTTCTTTTGAGACACAGTTACCACCATGAATGTGTCAAAGCGAATCATGAAATATCTCATTCATCTTTCTAGAAAATTATACTTTGCAGCTAGTTTAAGGTTACCTATCAACTTATTTTTATCAGCGACACAGTCTGTCATATATGATCACAGATGATGTGACTAGTAGACAAGTGTTGTTAAGGGTAGAAGCGGAAGATACAATTTGGCTCAGTGGTTTGTGTTCATTGCATGCTGCCTTAAACTTTTCTTTTTTTAACCTACAATTAGACATCAGGAAGAATTACTTCCCCTGGAATATTTTTTAACATCATAATCATTCTCTGCTTTAAATTTATTTTTAAACAATTAATTTTTTTTATCGATTTTTTTTTTAGCTTGTTAAAATGCAGCTTTTCCCAAGGTAGCGTAATTTTTAAGAGTGTTAACTGTCGAAAAAAAGAAATTAAAGCCTAAAGGAGATAATTTGAGACAAATTGTGCTGCGCACAATGTCAATTTTACCTGTGTTTCTTGGCTATTGCTGTCACCAACTGGTGACTTGAAATGAGAGAAGCGGTCTATTAGAACCTTATTTTAATATATACTCACCTGAATGAAAACTAGCAGACTAATTCTTTCATTTCCTTTCGTTTTATTGGAATATTTTGCTTTGTCAGTCAGGTTTTCATGAAAT
The DNA here is from genome assembly GCA_021962125.1 of Bulinus truncatus. Classification (NCBI taxonomy): domain Eukaryota; kingdom Metazoa; phylum Mollusca; class Gastropoda; family Planorbidae; genus Bulinus; species Bulinus truncatus. The sequence continues at coordinate 5,271,249 of JAGDYQ010000037.1, read as the reverse complement.
CTTGCTGTGATGCAATTTAAAATTTAATTGAAATTATCATTGTACGACACATTTCACAAGATGCAGCAGTTTTAAGTAAATTCTGTTATTTTAACTTTAACAATTTTTTTTTTTAATGAGATTAATTTTTTTATCCGGTTTACTCCTGATTTTTTTTTATCCGGTTTACTCCTGATTTTTTTATCCGATTTACTCCTGAATTTTTTTAGTCCGGTTTACTCCTGATTTTTTATCCGGTTTACTCCTGATTTTTTTTATCCGGTTTACTCCTGATTTTTTTCTTTTTTCTTCTGACTGTTGAGAATGAGATTTTTTTTTTTTTTTCAGTTCCTTTAATTTACTTTCTTCTGCAAAAAACTTGCAATTTCCCCCATTTTATTTTATCAGCGATACAGTTTGTCGCACATGACGACAGCCCATGCGGCAGGTAAACAAATGTGGCATCACAGGCCAAAGCAGCAAATAAAGACATTAAGAGGCAAATTTGAAGGTGTGGCCACGAGTCTCAAGGGTTTGTGATCATCGCATGCTGTCTTACGTTCTTTTCTTTTTTTTTTTTCGTCTTCACGTGCTTGTCGTTAGGAGGCCAATATCTTTACCTTGCACTAACACATACATTAATTTTTCTCTTCTCCTATGCTTTTTTTTTTAAGCCTCAGGCATTTGATGTCGCTCACTTAAAATACTGCTATCCCAAAATGAATCTTACATACGATTTTACGAATGATAACTGCCGAGAAATTATTTCTGACATGAAACCGTTTTTAACACAGGGATTGTAATGTAACATAAATTAAAAATTCAGGCTCTGTGCTTCTGAAAAACTGCTGTATCACACAGATGCTCTCCTCTAGGAGAAGATTTTGTTTTGGACCTCAGGTGCAGAAAAAAAATATTGGGCGCCTCCAAAAATAAAATTACCATGTATAAATTAGGGAGCTCAGCCGCCTCGGATTTCTCCCTCGATTCCTTGTTTACGAGTCGCATGTGCGGTTCTGGCGGGGTTGTTGGTGTTGAGGTCTTGAGTCGCCTCAGTGAGACATAGAGGCCCAGTTGGGTTTTTTTCTAGTTTCACTGAAAAATTGAGTGGACGCTGAGGAAACTTAAAATTAAAACTTCTCAAATTTTTGCTTAATAAGTTTGGATAATAAATTTATGAACCTAATTAGACAAAACTTGACAGTGTTTCGTCGAGGAAATCAACTGGTACCATTAAACAGCTTTAGTTCCCTGTTACTTTAAGCCTTAAATTTTTTCCAGAACATTTTCTATATGAGCAATCTGCAAATGCATTCTGTTTCAATGAATTTTCAAGATGGCTTATGGATCTTCCTATTTGGTTATAAAGAAGAGGAACAATTTGGTTTAGCAGAAAATTAAAGGTGAAGATGTGACCATAGCTCCATTTTTTTATATAATCATTGGTCACAGGGTGACTGTGAGTTTATTGCTTGTTTTGCACGCAAGGTTTCAAGGTTATGAATGATCAGGGAAGAGAATGCTGGGACTTGTGGGCTTAGTGAATGAGCTCATGAAATGTGGGTATCCAAGTGTGTGACTGGACCTGGACCGATAAAGAGAGCTTGTACTGCTGGTCATTGGTTTTTATTTGTTTATCACTCTCATATATGAACTTGGTGTAATAAATGATCATTCTTTCTAAGGACGCTCAATCGTCGTTTAAAGGACTAAGTCTATCGATGGAATTCATGTCTATTAAAGGACAAAGTTGATTAGATACTTGTTTTTTTCCTACTGTTCCAAATATTGCACATGACAATACTTAAAATATTTATGTGGTTCTGTGACTACAAATTCTCATGGACAAAGGACTTTGATGGAGCCCCTTCCCCATGGGGAAAAAGTTTTTATTTCTTTGACTGACAAGCGTATGTTCCATCTGACCCACAAGACAAATTAAACAAAAACGATCAGTTAGCCTTTATTATACATCAGATTAATGCAAATATGTTTTTTGGTCTTTTTTTTTTTTTTTGAAGTCACCAGCTTGACAATAAAACCTAAGTCTGTAGTATTTAAAAAACTATTTTGGATTCATCTTAACCAAAATGAGTTTTAGAGGAATTCAAACTGGTATCTTAATATTATATTTCAATGCGATTTATTTTTATTTATTTGAACATCTGTTGTTGTTTTTTTGAGTTGACCATGCTGTGACTACTGACTGGTCATTTGTGAAATTTTTTAGCCATTCAGTGTATCATAGACATTTAGTTGTGTCCTATAAAATGAAAAGATTAACATCGCAGTGGCACCATATATAAATTCAACAGATTTTATCACCCTTTTACAGATTGATGATTTTATACAAAATGGTGAAATGTTTCACTGAATGAAAACATTGTTCACTTGTCAAGAGATTCAAAATCAAATTTCTTACTAAGACATTGTATGCATCATTTTATCTTCTTGACGTATGGAAGCAGCTTGCCCAGTGCTCTGGTTGAAGTATTATTCATAATGTGGCTACTTTGTCCTGAACTAGTTATGTCAGTTCTAGCTTAGTCATAATCTGATTGGCTACTTTGTCAGGAATTAACCATGTCTGTTCTATGTTATTTATAATTTGATTGGCTGTGTCATGAATTAGCCATGACTGTTCTTGCTTATTTATAATCTGATTTGCTACTTGTCTGTTCTAGTCCTTGAAACATTTATTAAGAAAAAATAAACAAATTTCGATATCACATTTTGGTCTTAACAGTTTCTCCTGTGTCTATCATCAGCACAACAGTTTGTCTTGTTTGAGTGTCGTGAATGTGGAAGGAAATCTGTTCCTCTATGACAAGCTTTGGGCGTCAGCAATGGGTTCTGCTTCAGATGGTTTGTTTCACTTCTTTTTTTTTTAATTTATCTGGTCGCTTTGCCTTGTCAAACTTTCATTAAATTTTTAAATGTATGCGTTTGCAATCAAGTCACACTTTGAAAACAGTTAATTTTTGACTGTATATATATATATAATTTTTCTTAATTCTGTTCAAGTCATCAAGGTACTTATGAAAAATGTTTTTTAATTGAAAGAATGTTTTGTCACATTAGCAAAACTTGATTCTATTTAAAATTTACCAAAGATTAAAATTTAGAAAATTTATCCGAATATTTTTCTGTACCTGTGCACTGATTTAGATCGTGTGATGTTTTGTCCTGGGTTTTTTTTAAGTATCACTCCTTGCTGCTCTTGTTTTTCACACCCTCCAACTGTTTGCTATGGCATTTAATCAGAGCATTTCTTAAAATCAGAACAATAATAAAATGGATTCTATGCTTATGGTTTCATTTATTACCTTCAATTTTAAAGAAACTTTTGAACAGTTATTTTTCTATTTTTGCGAAGTGTTTTCAGCTAAGATCAAATCAACTTTAGCTAACTTTTTTTTTTTTTAAATATTTTTTGCACTTTGTTTTATTGTTCAATGGTTTCCAGTCATTCAGCACAGAAAACCTTTGAAAAAAAAACTCATTATAAAACAGCTCAATTTAGATGCAAAGACTTTGGTCTAAACATTTTGTCCGCTTGTGTGTTTCATCAGCGCTACGGCTTCTCCTGTTTGACTGCAGTCAGTGTGACTGGAAACCACCGGCAGTATTTTGATGTTATGTCCGCCGGCGGGAGAATGAAAACAGAGGGTTTGTTTTTTTTTCCTTTGTTCTTTTCCTTTTTTTTTCCCAGTCAGTTTTTAAATGACCTTTCTCATTGGTGCAACACGTGTACTTTATTTTTTAATTATTTTTTTTTTTAATAAACTTAATAAAAGATATTCGTATATGACAGCGGCTGTAATTGTATCATTTTTAAAATCACGGTATGTTTATTCATTAAACATTATAAAATTTAACTACTTTTTTTTTTTTAAAGATGATTGTCAAATCCACAAATTTAGAAACAAGTTGATCATTTCACTATATAGCTAACCCCAACCCTAAATACAAACACTGAATAAGATTGAAAAAAAGAGGGCCAATGCTAAAAGCTTTAACCCTGGTCCGAATTGCTTTGACAAAAAGTGTGTTACTGCCCTTTAACAGTGTGTTAGTGCCCTTGTCACAGAGTGACTGTGCGCTGTGGGGTGAATAACGGTATGGTATGTATGGGCAGGGGAGAGTATGAGTGTGTAACTGGAGACTGTATTGTATTCTCTGTGGGTCTGTGTGCGTGTGTGTAACTGGACAGTGAAAGACAGTTAGTTGTACGATGACCTTTGTACGGTGAGGTCGTGTTTGAGTTTAGTCATTAGAAGTAGACGCGGTCAGTAGTAATTGTGGTTCAGGATTTCTTAGCTAATAGTGTGTTTGTACTAAATAAAAGATCTATTGAGTTTCTGCATTTAATTGGGGTTTCACCATAAGATCCTTTAGTATTCCCATGGGCCCTTTTGGGTTGGCTCCATAAAGTAGCTCAAATGGCGAGAATCCTGTGCTTTCATTGGCTACCTCACGATATGCAAAGAGTACCGCTGGTAGCAGTTTATCCCAATCTCTTGGTCTCTCCACAATTACCTTGCGCAACATCCTCTTAAGGGTCCCGTTCCACCTCTCACACATCCCGTTGCTCTGCGGGTGGTAGGGGCTGGTGAATGTTTGTCTGATACCCAACAAACGAATATATTGCCTCGTAAGTTCTGCTGTAAACTGCGAGCCCCTATCTGATAGTATTACATCTGGGAACCCTACACGAGTGAAGACTTTCAACAGCGATTCTGCGACGTCTTCGGCAGTGATCTTCTTTAGAGGGATTGCCTCAGGCCAACGAGTGCACGAGTCCACAACAGTTAGTATATATCTGTATCCCCTGTCTGACATTGGATGGATCGGGCCCACAATATCAACAGCTATTTTCTGAAATGGTCGGTTTGTGGTCGCAGTTACCTGTAACGGGGCAGTGGTGTATCTGTCTTTTGGGTCCTTGGAACAGCACACTGTGCATGATCGACAATACATTTTAATGTCTTTGTTGACATGTGGCCATAAAAAGTGTTGGAGCACTCTTTGCTTGGTTCTCGACACCCCCATATGTCCTGCTAGAGGAGAGTCGTGTGCTGTGGCTAGCACCAGAAAACGGTACTCACTAGGAACAACCAGCTGCGTATATTTCTTAGTTTTCCCTTGGAAACTACGAAATAATAATCCCTCTCGCAGTTCGTAGCTGGATTTATGTCTTTGGTTCACCTCTCGGTGGAGGCCCGAAAAGAAGGGCCTTAATGACGGGTCCTCACGCTGTTTCTTGAGAAGTTTGCTTCCTGTTTCCCCCATCTCAGGGGAGCTAATCGTCTTGAGGTTCTCAGCATCTTTATCGATGCCCTTCGACTCCTTTGATTTCATCTCAAGGCGGCTGGTTTCTGCCTTCATAATGTCTCGGCTGTTTCCTACTGCATTTCCCTCTTCTCGTTTCCTTTGAGCTCGGGTCACCGCTGCCCCTGCCTGGCTATCAACTGCATGATGTTGTTGCCACAGCTGTAAACCAGCTAAAGTGGGTTGTTGCACACCCCTTATGTTCCCTATTATCAAATCAGCGGCTGCATTCTCCAACACACAGGCCTCTAATTCTCCAGAGAAGAATGGGGTCGTAACTTGTATGACGGCAGTTGGGTACGTTTCAATGTTCCCCCCAAAGGTCATACATGATAGGGTCCTTCCCGTTAGTTGCGAGCGGTACACAAAGCAACGTCTTACGCCTGCTGTGGTGCAGCCTGTGTCCCGTAGAACTTTAACCTTCTGATCGCCGACTAGTCCAGGATAAAACTCTAATTTTCCCCGACGACATTTCAGTGACCCTGCATAGTCCATGCGGTGGTCCGGTGGGACATTCTGACTCGGTTGATATGCTTCTACGACATCCTGTCTCCCTCCGGCACTCACCTCCATACACATTGCGGCTCGATTAGCAGTCCTACACTGTCGTGCCCTATGACCCCATCTACGGCAGTAACTGCATCTAGGACCCTTCTGTTCCAGGTTGCAGCTGGCTCTCATGTGACCAGCCTTCCCACAATTAAAACAGATCACGGTCTCTCTACCACTGGTTGCCACTCTATTCCTGGACACACCCGCCACCGTTCTTGCAGCGAAAGATAATTCGGCAACACTTTCAACTCCCATGCTCCTCTCTGGGTGGGCCGTTGCATATTGCTGACAGAGTTCTACTGCCACTGCCAAACTGGTCGGCTTACGTTCTTTGAGAAACGCCACCAGCACAGGATCACATGACTGGTAAATTTTGTCTCGTAGAACAAGATCTCGAAGGGCTGTATAAGTTAGCTCGGCCCCAGATAGATGCACCCATCTGTCAAAATACAACTGTACTTGGTCCATATACTGGTGGAACGTGTCCCCTGGTTGAGGTGTAGCTTCATGGAACTTCCTGCGGTAGCCCTCTTCCGTCAGTCCGAACCTGGTAAGCAAGACTTCGCACATCCTATCATAGTCCTCCAAGTCAGACATGGTGAAAGACATGCAGGCTTGAAGGGCCTTTCCTGAGAGTAAATTATATAGAAATTTGCCCCATTCTTTCTTTGGCCAACCTGCGCTTTCTGCGTGAATTCTGAATCGTTGCAGGTATGCATCCATCCGGTCTACCTGTTCATTAAAATTCTGAAGTTTCGGCCTCCACGTGTCTGCATATGTTGCCTTCTGTTCGCTCTTGATATCTTCCCTACCTACTCGCAGTTTTTCCTTTTCTAGTTCAATTTCCAACATTCGTAGTTGAGCCTCTCTTTCTTTCTCCTGCCTGTCTCGCTCCTTCGCTCTTTCATCTCGCGCCATTGCATTTTCAATAAATCCACTTAACTTCTCACCTTGCAGTCCTAATGAGACCCCTTTTTGACGGTACGATTCAAACAAATCATCTTGAGATTTGGGATCCATGTTAATAACAAAAGTACACGTGTGACGTACCTGTGCGACCTTCAGACAAAGCACGGTTTGGACGAGCCCCCAGATATCACAATGTATTTTTATCTTCCGTCGTCTTTTACCTACTAACGGATATCACAACAGAAACACTGATAACGAAATTAACACAAATCCTTTGCAGAAACTCAATAGATCTTTTATTTAGTACAAACACACTATTAGCTAAGAAATCCTGAACCACAATTACTACTGACCGCGTCTACTTCTAATGACTAAACTCAAACACGACCTCACCGTACAAAGGTCATCGTACAACTAACTGTCTTTCACTGTCCAGTTACACACACGCACACAGACCCACAGAGAATACAATACAGTCTCCAGTTACACACTCATACTCTCCCCTGCCCATACATACCATACCGTTATTCACCCCACAGCGCACAGTCACTCTGTGACACCCTTTATAACAATTTACACAGTTACAATTGATTCGTCTGGAGAAAATTTTTTAGGTAATCTTATTTGTGGTTAATAGTTGAAGCTAAAAATTTCATAAGAGATGGATTTAAAAAAAAAAAAAAAATTTAGCCTAAATATCAATCAACACATGTAATCCTCTCTCTTTCAATACACTTTGTTTTAATCGTTCAATCAACACATGTAATCATCTCTCTTTCAATACACTTTGTTTTAATCGTTCAATCAACACATGTTATCATCTCTCTTTCAATACACTTTGTTTTAATCGTTCAATCAACACATGTAATCATCTCTTTCAATACACGTTGTTTTATTTTAATCGTTGCAATAAAATCATTTGTTTTTATTGTATTTTAGTTAAATTTTCGCCTTGTAAATTTTATTGGGTCAAATTTTAAAAAAGGGTGGCCCATATTTTGGGAACTGCTGCTTCATTTTTAAAAAAAAAATGTTCATTATTACGGCACACCATTCCTGTGTATGTTAATTAGTACCTAATATGCTTCGGTAGAATACTGTTTGCTTCTATCTATGCTTGTAGCATGCACTGTTTGCTTCTATCTATGCTTGTAGCTTGCACTGTTTGCTTCTATCTATGCTTGTAGCTGGCACTGTTTGCTTATATCTATGCTTGTAGCTTGCACTGTTTGCTTATATCTATGCTTGTAGCTTGCACTGTTTGCTTATATCTACGCTTGTAGCTTGCACTATGTCAGATCTTTTCTATTCGCTTTTTTTTTTTTGGTCACATTATAAGACTGTGCAGAGGCGTTGTTAATGAGGAGTGCAGGGGTCACTGTGAGATAAAACCCTGAAGTGGGCAATTCAGGAGGACCTCCATCAAACATTTTGCCGGAGTGCCCCCGAGTTGTTAGCAAAGCCACTAAGAATGCTCATTGTGCATTAATATTTAATGACCTGCCCACTAAACAAATTTATGTAAATGACTTGATCTTGCAAAAAAAAAAATTCCCCGCTGCTAACTTACTTTTTTTTTTTGTTCCTACTGTTAAATTTTTGTTTTCACCATTTTAAAAAATATAAATGGACAATAAATCTGTCATTCATCAAAATAAAGTTTTATTGACCACTACAGAATTTGGCCACATACATGTTTTAATGTGCATTATTAACCTAGTTTATATTCACTGACGTAGATTTTTGTAGAATTCCTTTTCTGTGCATTTACCTAAATTGAATTGTTCTGCAAATGTCTTGGCTTGCCAACTATAAAATGCTTTACTTGTACATGTATATCTTTTTTGACTTAGATTAGCACTATACTAAATAATCAGGAACATATTTTTTTTTTGTGACACATTAAAATTGTAACTTATAAATGACATCTCTAATTTTATTCCTCGCGACAACACTTAATTGACTTATTTGTTACTTTCATTTAAATTCTATTTCTCTATTATTTTACTTTTAAATCATTTTTTTATCATTGTGAACTGTAGATATGAACTAATTTCAGCAAACTTTCCTAAAAATATATATTGATGAAATTTTCTTGGCTCACGGGGGTCATCCAAGGTTTATGGCCTTGGCTTCAGTTGCTGTGAATGACAAGCCACCTAGTGGTGAACAGAAATTGTTACATTTTTTTTTGTAATTCTGTATTAAAATTATTTTGCCTCAGTCTTCATTTCTTTAGCAGACAGTTTGACCAAAAAAGCGGCATCAAAATTATTCCATTAACAGTAATAATCAATAGAATTAGCTTAATCAAAAAAAAATTGAACCAGATTTGAAATTCAGATGAATTGAAAAAATTTAACCACATTTTTTATATTTAGATAAATTTGTTAGTGACCTGTTTTAATTGTTGCTTTTTCTGGATTTAAAGTGTAATTTAAAGTTATCATTTAATAATTTTTTTAATGATAATTGAATAAGTTTTTTTTAATTATTTTTAATTAAGTTATTAACACTCGGGTGAAATTTTTTTGAACTGTTTACCAAAATATAAAGCCTCAGTAATTTTCAAAAAGTTTTTTCAATGACACCCCGTTGTTTGTATTTCTTGATTTTTTTTTTTTTTTTTTTTACAAATGTTGATTTTTTTTATTATTATTTAAAATGTGTTTGCCAATCAATTTGTTAAGGTGTAAACTTGATTACTTTTTTATAACAAGAATAATTTGATTTTTCATGTCTTGTTAGATTTTTATTGCTTTGAAAATTTTATTTCCACCAAATGAAACAAATTTATATAAAGAGTGAAACTGATATATTTGTCAAATGAAATAAATTGCTATAATCCATTCGTATTGCTTTGAAAATTTTAAGTACGTGAAAGAAATTTAAATATAAAGTGAAAAATACATTTATCAAGGAAACATATTATTATTTGACAAATTTTTCAAATAAATTTTTCATATATTTATAATTATGAAACAAATGCAGTTGAAAAATGAAATACATTTTAACATTTACAGATGACTTTTCTTTCGCTAATACAAAGAGTGAGGGTGATTCTGCTTACCAGTCACAAACATCCACCCGAATCCGAAAAGATTTCCCTGACACATGGCTCTGGGGTCAAGCTGTTACCGAGTAATTATATCCATGTTCCGTTGAATTATTTTTTTTTTTAAATAATGTAAAAAATCTTAACAGAGCTTCAACTTGTTTATTTAATGACCTGGAATAGCAGTGGCTTACTTTATTTTCACATGAAGAAGAAAATAAAAAGGTTACTATTCTTTTAGAAATATTGTTTCTTCTTTTTCCCACTGCTGGTTTTTAAACAGATTATTGTATCATAATTACCTATGCCACAAAATTTTAATTGTAAGTCTTTTTTTTAAATGAGAGGCTACAAATTCCTTTCTTTATTAATTGACAGCAGTCATATCTTGCTTGAGTGCTTTTTTTTTATAAGTAATTAACGCTAGGGATACATATAGGCAATGCACAGATATAATAAGTGCTATATATTTCTTATCAATGGTTTATAATTAACCCTTTCAGTGCCAACGGCCATGCGAGGAGTCGGGTCACACTGCCAGACACCATTACATCGTGGATAATCTCTGCCTTTGCTGTCAGCGATGATGGACTCGCAGTTGCCAGAGAACCTTTTAAGGTTTGGTTAAACAATAATTCATTATTTTTTTAGGGATGTTAATCTTTTTTTTATATTATCCTTTGGGGAATTTGCTTAGCATTGAGATATCATTCATCTTTACTCGGGATAGGAAATTCATTAAAAAAAATGTTTATATTTTGTGTTACGTTTAAAACTAATGCCAAGAAAAGGATATTGCATTAGTCATATCACAAAAGGACAATTTTCATTGGTCAAAATTAATTTACATTTGAAGTTTGGGCATCTCTTTGTCAAAAAAAAAAAAAATCTATAAAAGCATATGTTAAGGTCATTATATTCAGTGATATTTTCATGCACCACTAAGGAACTGTTACAAATTGTTGTTTTTTTTTCCTGCAAAATTTTCTTTCGTCATCCTGTCCAATCATTGATGTTTTACAGCCAGCTTTCCCTCTTGTTTAATCAAATGACTCCCTTTGAATCATAGTTTTATTATTGATATTTTTTTTACATCTTTTTTAGTTGACAGCATTTCAGTTATTTTTCTTGAGCATGAACTTGCCTTATTCCATCAAGAGAGGAGAAATATTTGTTTTAAAAGTGACAGTCTTTAACTACAGGAACCAAAATGTGGAGGTGAGTGTGAAGTCTGTCATTTGATTTGACTCCCCAACATTACTTCTTTTGATTCTGATTAATTCATCTCTTGTTAACAATTCATATTCAGTAATTAAACTAACGAGAGACTTGTGGCTGAGCAGTGTAGAAATGTCAACCTGAGACTTTCTGGTTTGATCCTCGGTGAGAACCAAGGGGAATTTTTTCCAGGTCCTGTTGATTCTCTGTGAGAACCAAGGGAATTTTTCCAGGTCCTGTTGATTCTCTGTGAGAACCAAGGGAATTTTTCCTGGTCCTGTTGATTCTCTGGGAGAACCAAGGGAATTTTTCCAGGTCCTGTTGATTCTCTGGGAGAACCAAGGGGAATTTTTTTCAGGTCCTGTTGAAAATTTGCTAAAAACGGTTCAAGTCCATTTGTTTATTCAAGTCAAATGTTCACATTTACTCTCTTGTTAAATTTGTACACTGTTCTTGCACACAGCCAGTCTGCATGGATATGAAGATATTTAGAAATAAGTTTCACTGTGATCTATGACATTAAAATTGCCTTTATTTACATTACAATGAGTGGATTGTTTCTTTCAACAGGCAGTCGTGTCCTTGGCTCACAGTGACCAATTCTTAGTACTTGATGAGGTGCAGGAAAATGGCTGGTATGAAAAACCTTTGTCGGTTAGTCTGTTTTGACTTTCATTCTGCCACCATTAAAAAAATAACATTAAATAAGTGAGCAAATTAATGAATTAAATAAAAGCAGGTTTAGTTGGGCACACACATTCTTGGTGTTAAAATTTGTTTTGAGCTGCTGTCTGTACCTCAAAAAGTTTTATAGCAAAGTCACTAGTTTCCTAAAGTTTTTTTTTTTTATTGAAAGATTTCAGTATGTCTGTAAATTCCTCACATTTGAGTATTGCTAAGTTAAGAAATGTACACGGTAGTCTGTGAAAAATCAGTTTTTAATCTACTTCCAAACAATTTACCAGCTGGCAGCTTACAGAGCCTCCAGTGTCTCCTTTAGAATCAATGCTACAACCATTGGCCAGATTACTCTGCATGTCACTGCCACAGACCCAGCTGATGGCCAAAAAGATGAAGTGAAAAGAGAACTGCTTGTAAAGGTTGGTTTGGAAAATATTTCAGTTTAAATCAGACTGCTGTGACCCTTTTTTGTTAAATATTTTTAAGAAATCTTCCATCTGAATTGCCTGTTAGGTTTTTTTTAAATTTATTTTCAGTTTATACTTGTATTGATTCTACTTAACTAAATGTAGACTTGGCATTGCAGTGCAGATCAAGATTGTTTTACTTCTACTTTTATTTCCGACTTCCATACTGCTCATTCTAAACATGCTCTGTACTTTCATTGTTTTTTCAGCCTGAAGGAGTGGAGAGATCAAGGGCCATAACCAAAGTTTTGATGCTTGACTCTAAGAAGAGCATCAATGAAAGTTTCATCATCCACTGGCCTCAGGAGAAAATTGTCCCAGACTCACAGAGAGTTGAAATCAAAGTAACAGGTGTGTAGCTCCCACATTTTTCAGATAGGGAAAACTGAGAGCAGAGTTTTTGGAGGTATCATCATAACTGCATTAATTGTGCCCAATGTCTGCTTTTTATATGCAGTGGCTACGGTAACATGAAGACGGAGTTCGTATTTTTTTTCCGGGTTACATCAATAGATATTGCTCCACACCCTAATCCTAACCCTAATATAATTGCCGGTACCCGAAAAAAAAAAAAAATGAGTACTCCCGCTAACCCTAATATAATGGCGCTTGATGTAACTGTAGCCACTTCGTTTTTTTAATCCAATTCATCAGATTTAAATCTAGTCTGTTTTTGAGCATCTGTTAGTTCTACATACAACTAATCCAATTGGCATTGGTAGTTTTAAAAAAAATTGTTACTGATACAGGATTCAGTTTACATTTTGGCATCAACCCCCCCAAACTGGTTTATGTCTGACCTGATAAAACGATACAGTTTACTTCATTGCCATGACAGGCCCCCAGAACTTCATTCCCGTTATTAAATTTTTTTTTTTTACTGATCATTACACCTATCATAGCTCTGGCCTCATCGTGGTAGAGGGAGGCGTGATTTAGGTAAACAAAGCAACCACCAAGGATCCCTACTGCCAAAGCACCGCCCCCCCACCCACCCCAGAACACATTACTTTAAAATATGATGCTGTTAGGGATTTTGCAGCATAAGGACCCCCCCCCCGAGAGGGAAAAAATACTAAGACAGCACTGACCTGTATCTAAAATTCTGTTCACAGAGGAGAAACTATCAATGCCGATCAGTCAAAGGGTTGGTGTGAAACATTTAAAATTTTTAACTTCCAAGTTCTTTCAGTGTTGACATTGGTGTTATTCATTCATCATGAGAACAGCAACTTTCATTTCACTGATAGTGACATTTAATTTTGTTAGTTTTTTTCTAAATTTTTAAATCATTTCAGGAGATGTCTTTGGTCAAGCTCTGTCCGGCCTGGATGACCTGGTGACCGTGCCGTACGGCTGCGGAGAACAGAACATGATTTCAACAGTGCCTAATATATTTGGCCTAAAGTACATCAAAGGCACATCGCAAGAAGACATGGAGGAACTGGTGGATAAACTGACCACAAATATGAAAAAAGGTTAAGAGTGTGTTAATAGGATTATTTTTTTTTAAGTTCTCCTATCTATGGACAAAAATAAAACTTACTGGCAACTGATTTTTTAAAAACAAATTCTGTCTCAGAGCATAAAAATGGAGATCCTATTAATAGCACTAAAAAAAAAGGAAAAGGTAAAAACAGATTGGCATGCTATTTCTTTACATTTTATTTCATGACGTTTTATTTTGAGACATTTTATTTCAAGACATTTTATTTATTGACATTTTATGTGGTTCTGGATTGTTCACTTACTCTGCTGTTTCATTATTGTAAGTAGTTTCAAAACTCTTATTGTTTTTAGGGTATCAACGTCAGGTAGAGAACTACAGGCATAAAGATGGTTCATTCAGCGCATGGGGAGAAAAATCACCAGACTCTGTCGGCAGCACCTGGTGAGTGATGACTCCTATTTATAAGTATCATAAATGTAAAATTACAGGCCTGTTAGCCCACTCTGCTTGAACCTCTGATGCTGCAATGCATCAAGTATTTTTTTTTTTTTTACTATCATTTTTTTTTGTTGGAAGTTTTAAAAAAAATAATTAAGTCTTGGTTTAAATTGATTGCGCCTAAATCATCCAACAGGCTGACAGCTTTTGTAATGAGAAGCTTTGCCCAAGCCTCGGAGTTCATTGCAATTGATGAGAGTGTCTTGACAACGGGCATACAGTTCTTGAAGAACAGACAAAATGGCCATGGGAAGTTTGTCGAGCAGGGGACTGTCTTACATTCAGAAATGAAGGTAAGTAACATGGAGGTTCTGTAGATCATTTTCTGGCAGATGTCAAAGACTACATGACATGGTAAAAAAAAATGTATTGGTTATTTCACTGTATAGCTAGAGATGCTTTATAAGAAGAAACCAAAGAAATCTTTCTTTCTTGTATCTGTTTTAAAAGTTGACATATTTGTAATTTTAGAATGAAAATATTAAATTTTAAGTCTCAGAGTTTTAAAAAAAATAGTTAATACTTACACCAGAGTACAGAAGTGAAGTTTAAACATTGAAAATAGTCCATGCAGTGTTTCAAATTAGGGTCTGCTAGTAAACTGAATAATTGAACCGACCGGAACTTGATTTATTGAATAGAAATTTATTTTCTTGAATTCCACATTTAGGCATCTGTTTTAATTCCTGTTTCTTCTAAATATTTTCCCTTCTCCAGTCTGGCACTGGCTCAGATGAAGCGCTCTCCGTCTACGTCCTGATCAGTTTGCTGGAAGCTTCGCAAGCTCTAGGGAAGGTAAGACTTAACCTAGCTCTTTTGAGCACATTCCTTGAGATTGTCAGACAACAAAAATAAAAAAAAAAAAGAGCTTGATTTTTTTTTCTGTTAGAACTAGGAAAGGAAAGAGTAAGTCTGACTAAAGATGAGAAAAGGTTCGATAACTGAAGAGCTGGGACTAAGATGCTTGGGGTTTAATGGGTCGAAATTAGTTCTCTCTGCCTTTTCTTATCTAGCCTTTCATTCCTGTATTGCTTGAATCAAAGTGTTGTTGGTCTAAGATTTTGCCTATAGAAAAGGTAAGTTGAAAATGTTCTTAAACTGTTGCTTTTAGCATTTCACATACTTCGATGCGTTTAAACCGCTTTCAAAATCATCTTCGGAAATGTGAAGATCTATTTTTTTAAAGTCTTCTTATTAGGATTTTTTAGTCTTATTACATTGCCTAACTTGTCTAAAGTGTTGCATTTGTGATCTCGATTCAGCTCAATTGTAATCTTGAGACCATTGTCATGACGGCATCATCAGATTCAGAATAGTTTTCTTTTTTCGGTTGAAGTTTTTTTGTTATGTTTTCTTAAAAAGGACAACTATGATGGCTGGCTGTTAGTCACTGTTGGTGGTATGGACCTTCTTCCAGGTTCTTATGCTGTCATTTAAATAGGGCCGCTTGTAGTTAAACTCATGTTATCATCAGGGATGAGGCGTGAGTCTTTCTGGTCATAACTCTTAGAGGCTACTAGCTACATAGACATGATCGATCGGCAGAAAACTCCGATCACAGAGCCTCCAATCGTAATGGACATTTATGATGATACTTTGTTAACCATGATCCGGTTAGAAGATACACCAAGACTGGATTTCACCCGCTATTCTTGTCACACCCAGTCAGTAGAGAGACATATCAAGTTAGTTACAGAAGCTTCCAAAGTGGTGTGTGGTCCAGAAAAACGTGACGGATTCATAAAAGCACACTTGGAATTGAGATCGAAAATGCCAAAACTGGACACCAAAGCCCAACATCATTTGTGGCTATAAAAACATGTTAGACAGTTTGCATGTGTTTTCTCTTCAAATATATGGTTCTTTTTATTTGTAACATTTGTATAGAGTAGTATAGACTGTTAAAAAGGTAAACAACAACATGAATATGTTGTATATATAAACTTGGTTTTTTGAAGATTATTGGTTTTTTTTATCGAAATATGCCTATAATTTAGGTCAACTGCGGAACCTCAAGATATTCTTTAAATTGTCTAATTTTTTGCCAGATTACTAAATGCATGCGTTAGCAAGTTTTTATAACTATCCAAACAAGATATTCCGAAAAAAAAATTTATCACTCCACCCTATTGTGTATGTTTATAATTCCACAGACTGGTC
Organism: Bulinus truncatus; assembly: GCA_021962125.1. NCBI lineage: Eukaryota > Metazoa > Mollusca > Gastropoda > Planorbidae > Bulinus > Bulinus truncatus. Next base: position 5,254,949 of record JAGDYQ010000037.1, on the reverse strand, counting down.
AGTCACACTGTCAGGCTCTATAGACAAAGTGAATGGTAGTTGTGTATGTTTATAATTCCACAGACTGGTCAGTCACACTGTCAGGCCCCATAGACAAAGTGAATGGTAGTTGTGTATGTTTATAATTCCACAGACTGGTCAGTCACACTGTCAGGCCCCATAGACAAAGTGAATGGTAGTTGTGTATGTTTATAATTCCACAGACTGACTCAGTCACACTGTCAGGCCCCATAGACCAAGCTGTGAAATACATAAAAGAGATGTTGAAGCCTGAGAGACTGAAAAAAGAAAAGAATATATTTCTAGCCGCTCTCACAGCCTACAGCTTGTCGTTGGTCAGTACGAAAGACAAGAAGATTTTAAATCGCATTGACCAGCTGCTAACGGTCATCACAGGTCAGAATTTCTTTCTTCAGTCTTATCTAGAATTAAGTCATTTGCCATTTTTTTCGAATTTGTTTTAACTTTGTTTTGCTATAAAAAAAAAATATCAGAGCTTAAAAATAAATAAAATGTTAATGCAAAATGTTTAGCAGGATTAATTTATAATTTTTATTATCAAATAGATTTAGATGTTCCGTGGGCCAGCGTCGGGGCTGAAAATGTCAACATGCTGAAGAGTAAGCAGGCTGCTGCTGACATGGGTCCACCTTATGCCATCCCCATTCAAAAGTCCAAAAACTTGGAAATCGGAGCCTATGTTTTGTTGACGTACCATCGTCTGGATAAATATGTCCAAGGGCTGGAGCTTATGAAGTGGCTCCAATCCCAGCAGAATAGCAAAGGTGGCTTTCACAGTACCCAGGTTTGTTTTGGAACTCAGTAATATTTTTTTAATATATATATATGTATATATATATATACAGAATGTAATACCGACAAGGTAAGAGAAGCCAGAACCAACCTTGTTTTCCCAACTATGGATCTTGATAACCCGGTCTCAAATATAACATTTTTGTGATGTATTAGGCAAGAGATTACAGGACAAACTTTGTTTTCTTAATTTTGGATCTTACTATAAATTAACATGCAATTTAAGAAAAAAATAATTTACATCAAATTTAAAATAAGGAAACAAATTCAACAAAAAATCATAATGGAATACAGGATGGGCTTTGAGGTAGGAAAAATGGGTAATATCACTATTTACCATCCAAAATTATTTTGATACATATTTGTAAATGAAGTTATGTATGCACTGGTTAATAATGAGAACTCAATTCATGTCCATTGTTCATATGATTTATTGACGACACAATAATATAAATAAACAGAATAAATCCAATGAATAATACTTGTAAACAATGAACTTAACTGATCAACTAAAACTTCTGATATGTACTTGAATACTCTCTTAATACTCAACTGAACTTCTGAACTCAAATAACTTCACTGACTCAATTGACTCAACTCCCCTCTTTCTCAACTGTACATCGTCTTTATATAATTTCCTTCCATCCATCTCGAACATTCCACATCGCTCTGTCTCTCACTCATTTAGTCAATACAATTTACAAATAAACAACCCATATTTCATTCTTCTATATAATATCTAGAATAACTAAACAACATACTTATTTTCTATAAACATCTGAATCTTGACCCCGTGACCACATCAATGACCTGGTTGGCCAAGCTCCAAAGATACACACACACCTGTGTGCGTAGTACTCATAACTATACCATGACAATATTATTGATACTTTACCTCTAAAAATATTCCCAAATCATAGTGTTAATGAATTCCCATCAATATTATCCATTTTCGACAATAAATCGTTCATTTTTATTACTTTATCGCAAAAAAATTGCAATTTAATAATATTTATCAAAATAATTATGGTCGCTATCTAGTGATATTACCGAAAAATATTTTAAAAAACTTTTTTCTGTAAGTAACAGAGGTTTTATTTGATTACAAACTGATTTAACAGTTTTGCTTCAGTAACAAAAAAAAAGTATTTTTTAAATGCTGTCATGTTACATCTCATGTTTCATTTGATGATTGCAGGACACGGTGATGGTCCTCCAGGCTTTATCTGAGTTTGGTTCTCGGTTTAAGCAGGCAGGATCATCTGAGCTCAGGGTGACAGATCCAGTTGATTTCTCTTTCACACTGTCCGGATCCAGAGCATTTTTGCTGCAGACAAAGGAGGTGAGGTGTTTTTCTATGATTGGTGACAGCAACTCCGTTTAATTTGTCCACATTTGACTTTCCTTTTCATTCTTTTAAGTGGCTGCAGGATCCACACACATACACACACACCCCTATTTTCACTTTTTGTACACAAGACTTCAAATCTCAAGATTTTTTTTTAAGCTAATGATCTTTATCAATAAGACAACTTCCATACATCACACAAACAAATTGTATAGATACAAAGGCCGAATCATATGACGACATTGCCTTGTTAACAGCTTTGAGGTGTATAATACATAGAGAACATGATATGGTGTAACATTATGACTAATTTATAACAACACAGCTACCTTCTAGACCAAACTAATCAGAGACTACAATACAGTTTCAAAGTTGTCATCAATCCTTTACTCTCATTGGAAGACAAATCATAACTTTAATCACACAGCATAGTGTATATAAGATGTCAAATGGATTTTTCCAATGAGATGGATAATATTAATCAATCAATTATTGATGTTGACAAAAACAAAAAGATTGCTTGGCTTTTAATACTCTATTTCATTTATGAGTTACTTATTGAAAAAATGGCTGGAAATTGTTTCCCTTTTTTTTTTCTCTGGTTGTTTTGTATTTTATTTTTTGGGGTAAATGTTTTTAAAAAAGTTGTATTATTTAGAAATTTTTTAAAAATTCAACTAAGTTAAGGGCAATAATGATGCCATTTGGCTTTATTGTTTAAAACTCTGTAATTGAGTTTTAATTTCGTAAAGTTGTTTCAATTACTCTAGTACACTATTTGTTTTGTTTTTTTATTGTGTATTTCATTTGTGATTATGTCATGCTCGGCTTGCCAGCTAATGTTCAGTCAATCTACATTCTGCAGTTGCCATCAAACACTAACAAGGTCAATGTGTTCTTCACTGGAGACCCCAAGAGTATTGCTGTTGTGAAAGTAAGTGAGAAACATTTCCTTGTCTTTTAACCCCTTCACTACCAACAACATGACTTCCATCTCAGGATCATGTCAGCAGAACTGATTTCTCTTTCTCTTGGAGCGTATTTCAGTACATGCCATACACTTAGATCAAAACGAACCAGCTGTGTGTGGCTGTCAACCTACCCTGCCGCATGTACTTTGATCTAGGCAGTTTGGTATTTCAGTGGTTAAAAGAAAAAAAAAAATTGTTATATCAGCTAGACTAGTGTTCCCTTATTTTCATCTGAAAGTTTTTCAGGTCCATATTTTCCCCTAATTGTTAATAAAGGGTGAATAAAAAAGTAGAATTACATTTTTTTGGCCACTGCCACTTTCTTAGTGCCTTGCCATTATTCTGTTCCTGTTTTTTTAAACTTCACAAAGAAGTATCATTTTTTTTTTGTATTATTACTGTATCATTATGTAGTCCCATTCCTTCATTTGTTACAAATATTGAAACTATTTTTGTTCCTCAACGTCGGCCTGGCCCCCAAATCCTAGGTTCAAATTTTTTTTTTTTCAGGGATGATTTTTTTTTTAAATTCAAAGTTTATTCAAATGTTGAAGGATTTATTTCTAATGTATTTAGTTTATTTAGCATTGGATGTAGGGTGGGTAGTTTTATGTGTGTGTGTGTTTGTCTGTTTAATGTTTAGCAACTATTTTTCATGGTAATGAATTAATCTTTGAATAGATTTAAAAACAGTAACACTAACCCTAACCATATCTTTTACATTAAAGATCATACATATCCCTTTCATTTGATATATAATAATACTTTGTGTATTGTTTAAAAAATAATCATAAAAAAAAAAAACTTTTTATAAAAAAATCCATTAGTTGAATCTAGGGTGAAAAAATGCTCCAACCAGACAGTGAAAATAGGTCATCGCTGAATCAGTTAAAATAACAGGAAAATAATGATCATTCTGTAAAAAAAATTCTGTTGTATTATGAAAGCATTATAGGAAAAAAACTTCACTTTTGTCTCTCTTGCAGGTGGTGTACTCCTACTACACGCATGCTGGGGAAGATGATGTTGCTCCCACAGAAACTCTTCTGTTCATAGAGACAAAATCAATCAAACTCCCAAACGGTCTGCATCAAGTGCAAGCCTGTGTCCGAAGGTAATTAACTCTATCCTTATATGTACATTGTTGTTTTTTTTTAACCATCCTAGAAATCCTGAGCAATTTATTACAAAGGAGCCAATCTTAAAAATATTCCTTGTGATATGTAACTTCTCTGCCTGGCTTAGTGAATTTTTCCCCCCTCGCATGGTACATATTTTAACAGTAATGCTCAGGTTGATTACAAAGATTGCCAGTAGTGTGATTTCTTGCATGAAATCGCTTCCTCCCCTCCCCTCCTCATTATTTGTTAAACTAAAAGCCGTTTTTCACAAGCTGAACTTAAGCCCACTTTAAAAAATTCAAATTTGGGAGAAAATTATTGGCAAAGGCTTTTGTTTTTTGCAATACCGAAAGTAAGGACATTTTTTAAATAGATATTATAGAAGCAAAGGGGCAGAAAAAAAAAATCCACAATACTTTATATTTCATTACTTTGTAGTTCATGATATCGACATTTCACTTATTATTTCCTCCCAGCTCCAGCTCAATGAAATATAATGGAATGTATGTGACGACCATGTTGCTTCCTTCGGGAGAGAAACCTGCTGACGATGTGTCCACGCTGCTGGCCAGCAATCAGATGGCTTCCAGGGTCGAAGCTGATGACAGAGCCATTCATTTCTATTTAGACAAGGTCATTAATGATTTTCATAACGTTGTTTTTACTCTTCAGATTATTTTTTCTCCTTTTTTAAGTCAAAATAACATTTATTTTAGTGACCTGCTTATCCAGAAGATAGAGAAGTCTCTGACATAATAAGTATTCTTTATTTATAGTGCTTGAATCAAGTTGATTCCTCCTCAAGATGTCTTTGTGAAATATTTACAAAAATGTCATTGTTCATTAAAAGAAGAGGGGACGGGTGGTGTAAAGTGCTTGACTGTTGACCGGAAGGCTCCCGGGTTCGAATCTCAGTGAGATCCTTGGAACTTTTTCAGGTCCTGGTAAAAGTCCCCAAGTCCACCCAGCTTTAAATGGTTACCTGACTTTAAGTTTGGGGTGTAAAGGCGGCTGGGCGGTGTGCTAACCACACAATCCCATCATATGCCGAGGTTACTGAAACAGATGAATTCTACAGTTCATCTGCCCCGATGGCCCATTAGGGTCTTAAGGGTACTTTACTTTTTTTATTAAAAGAAAAAAATTATTTGATCGCAGCAACATCTATTTAAGTTCATTTATATCATCTTGTCCAAAAAAAAAAAAAATTATTTATGATTTAGAAATATGAACAAAAATATTTGCATTTAGAATTGATTCCATTAGTACATGTACTTGTATTTTCTGAATTTAAGGATTAACCCACAGTCTATATAAATTGAATATAAAAAATTTGAAATAATTCCAGCAGATCAGAATTTTTCGGTTCTTGCCCACAGAATATATATATTAGATAGAATGTGCACTTGCCTATATCATTATAAATTAATAGTCACATAACCTAAGTTTTTTTAAGATCCTCCTTGTACATGTTATGTCATTTGTATCCAGGGACATTTTCCATTACAATGATAGTAAACCATTTGTAAGATCCTCCTTGGACATGTTATGTCATTTGTATCCAGGGACATTTTCCATTACAATGATAGTAAACCATATCAGGTTTTGAGTGACAAAAATGTCATGGCCTGGGCTGTTTGTTTGATTTAAAAGAATTAAATAAATTATAATGTGGTAGGTTGTTTTGTTTTAAGGAGTAAATCTTTTTTTTTGTGACTGATTTTAAATACCAACAGTATTACACTAATGTCAACTAAAATTTGTCAGTTTAAAACTGGATGGTTGATAACTTAACAAAAATGTGAGTCAGGCCGTAGAAAAACTTGACTGCATCCTGTTTAGTGACTGAAGCCTGACTTCCAGGAAAATTAAAATTTAAAACCTGGCCCATTTATGGTACAGAAAATAAGTTTTATTATCGTTAATAGTTTCTTATTACTATCCAAATTGAAGATGCGCATTCTATTCAGTAAAAATGCTGTGGAGATTTCCATTTGAATATTAAAAAAAAAAAAAAAGTGTAATGTTCCTGTTAAAGATCTTCATTTAATCATGTTAAGAAAAAAGTAAAAATTCTATAAAAGAAAATTTGTTAACAGGCTCCCACAGCGGAAGATTATTGTCTAACTGCCAATGTGGAGCAACATTTAGAGTTTGAAGTACAGAAACCAGGATCTGCCAAATTTTATCCCTACTATCAGCCAGGTGAGAGCAACGTCAAAAATATTCTTAAAAAATGCAGCGTTTTAAGCCAGACTCGCCCACTTGTTGACTTAAAATGAGTCTTGCATAAACATAACCCTTGCCACATAACCCTTGCCACATAACCCTTTGTTACGGCATTGCTACAGAAACATTTCATCTTCCCCATTGGCCCCCAATGGCTAAGAGAACTTTACTTACTTAACTTTACTAAATGAAGAGTTTAGAACCATAGAAGACTAACCCATATTATGTGGGTCAAGCTAGTCCAGCTTAAAATGCTTCAATTAACTAAGACAGTTTTAATCATAAGCGTCCCACTACCACTAGATCCACCCGATAACATTTTTTTTTCCTGAGAGGATGTCATGAAAAAGAAGAATCAATGAACTTCTTTTCTCTGTTTTTAATAAAACAAATATATAAACAATAGCATTTCCTGTTGATTTTGTAAAATTAATCCTCTTAAATAGTCTAAAATTTTTTGCATTCTTCTTCTTAACAATTATAAAGACATGATAGTTATCAAATTAGACATTATTCATTTTCACAATAGAAGAAATTAAAATTTGTAAACACTCTGGAAAATTTATTTTTTGTTTGTTTTTGTAAATGTGTTTTAGTTTAATTATTACTTCACTTATTATGAGAAGCTATGAGCCGCATTTTTTGATGATGGGAAACCAAATAGTTCATTTTTGTTCCCTGATTTTTCTTGCAAAAAAAACATGCTGATGTATATTTTATAGTCATTAATTCGTTTCTTTTTTTTTTTTCTTCAGAGAGTGCGGTTGAGGTGGCTCTATCCCTCACCTGTCATTCATGTGATACTGACACTGGTGTTGTGGTGAACATGGCCAGTGTTTTGTTGACAACTGTTGTTTGTTTGTTGGCCAGCCTTTTGGCCTGCATGTAATTTATTTTTAATTTGGCCTTTGTTTTTTTGTCTTTCGGACCGCTTCAAAATATCAAGAGGTATTAAACTCGTCCAAAAATGTTATTAAACTTTTCTTTTTGTTTTTTTTTTAGTTTCATGAATGTTGTCGGTGTTTTGTTGACAGCTGTTGTTGAATTGCTGGCTAGTCTTTATGTAAATAAATTATTTTTTAGCTGTTTCAATATATTTAGGCGATGAAACTTGTTCTTTTGTTTACTGTTGTTGTTTTGTTTTGTTTTTTTTCGCTACGAGTTTCTTTTTTTTATTATTATTATTTTTTACAAAACAAAAAAAAAATGTTAACAAATTTTGCCAAATCTTTTGCAATGGCAGTGAATTTAATGTTCCTAAGTGTTTTTCCGATGTTATCATCCCAAATAATGTTGAACCAAACAGCAGTTACGCATTTTCTTGCTGTTTCGTCTGGTGTTTCAGTTCAGATGATTATCACTGCATCTGCTTTGCACTTATGCGCAGAATTTGAATGTTACCATCTTATGATTTGTTTTATATTTATTTTATTTTGTCTTGAGGAAAAAAAAATTGAAACTTAATTTATGTATACATAAAATGTTTGGATAATATTGTGTTGTATATATATATAACTATTACACACACACACATATATATATATATATATACACATATATATAAAGAACTATTACATATATATATATATATATATATATTATTTTCTTGTTTTTTTAACGTTTACTTTTGTATATTGCATAATATTGTTCAGTGTTGTGAATTTAATTAATTTTTCACCATTTGATACTTAAATATAATTAAACAAATCCATATGCTTCACTGTCTTGTTTAATTTTTACACATGCATGTGCTAAGTATTATTGAGCATTATTTTCATTTTTCCAGTGTTTTTTTTTTTTTTTGAGAGCCCAAGATTAAGCCTCTGCCGAACTGCCTCTTTACATGTCAACTTAATATCTTTGTAGTTTCAGTACTTTTTTTAAAAAAAACTTTTTCAAAACATTTTTGTTTGCTTGATCCATTTAAATTCTAATATAGAAGCAAAAGGGGCCATTCTCCAGTGGACACAGTTTTGGGGCAGTTTGCCTCAATTATGCCTGACACATGAAAGCCTCATGTTTGATCTCATGTACAAGACAATACATCATTCTTGTTTATAAAAAAAAGCCGCTCTAGAGCAGCAGTTAGACAATCTAGGGCCCCTGATAACTTGGGCACCCTCCCCCTCCAAAAACCGTCATTTAAAAAAAAAATTAAAATTTTTAAAGATAAGTAACCCACGGCCGTTTACTAGTGTTTGGGTTACCTTCCCCTGGCAGCAATATTTATCAGGTGTAGAACTTTACAACTTTACTGTAAAGATCTCTGAGATCCTATTAACCACTGTGGGACTGGGTTGTTATTTTTTGTCTGAAGGCACCACAAGAGACATGGAGGGAGCTTTCCCCATGGTCTGAAAAATTCTCTTTGTTCTCACTGGAGATCGAACCCGAGACCCTCAGGTCAAACGTTAATCCATTCAGAATTAATAATTGAAAAATATCAACAAAAAAATGTGTGATTCAATAACCTGCATATTTAAAATTTTTCTCTCGTGCTAAAATGTTACAATATGTTTAAAAGTGTGCAACTAAAACAATGCCGTTAATAAGATGTTTGGTAGAAAAAAAATGGTTGTTAATCTCACCAGAAATCAATACATTGATTGCTCTTGTCTTAAAACAGTGTAAACCTGCAATGTGCTCGACAAAAGTAATTTCTAAACAGTTTAAATCACCGATAATTAATTAGCCATAATGTGGAATTATTGTGAAGCCAGACGGTTTAGAGACTAGCCCCGTAGCGTGAAAATTCTACAGCAGGGGCCAGGCATTCTACAGCAGGGGTCCGTCATTCTACAGCAGGGTCCGTCATTCTACAGCAGGGGCCAGGCATTCTACAGCAGGGGTCCGTAATTCTACAGCAGGGGTCCGTCATTCTACAGCAGGGGTCCGTCATTCTACAGCAGGGGCCAGGCATTCTACAGCAGGGGTCCGTAATTCTACAGCAGGGGCCAGGCATTCTACAGCAGGGGTCCGTAATTCTACAGCATGGGCCAGGCATTCTACAGCAGGGGTCCGTAATTCTACATCAGGGGCCAGGCATTCTACAGCAGGGGTCCGTAATTCTACATCAGGGGCCAGGCATTCTACAGCAGGGGTCCGTAATTCTACATCAGGGGCCAGGCAACAGCAGGGGGGGACAGGAAATAAATTTTACTAAGTAGAGCAAACAAGCAGAGGGGGCCAGACAAAACGCAGGGGGCTGCCCCCCTCCCCCCGCACGCTACGGGCCTATTAAAGGCTAATATCAGCGACTGTTTATCCAACTTTCCATTTCATGCAGGGAAGTCATTAGAGTATTGGCACGTTTCCTTGCGGATAGCCGATTTTTGAGAAACCTTCATCACACTGCTTGACCTTTTTCCGTCAATGGCTTAGTGCGGTGGTTGTTTTTATGCTGTGTACGCCACTGTGTACCATTCGAAAAATAAAAGTTTTATAACAATCTACAATAACAACAAATGAAGAAAAATAATATTGTGCATAGAACATCAATAATAACACGCATATGTCTGTTAGTATTATTTTTCTGAACTGAGTTACTTCAGAATATTCTAAAACGTATTAAAACAACAAAACAACTTCTGTTTTCAGAGATCTTTTCTTTTTGTTCCCTGCCAACAATTCTGTTTTCCTCTCAGCATTCCATTTGACGTTTAGTCTGGTTGTGTGTGGTACTGTGATTGATGTCACGTGACTAGTTCAAACATCTCATTCATCACTGACATATTCCGACAGTGTCACGTGTCGTGTGTTGACGTATGCAGTTCCACTTTCACCTCAACATTTTTTTTTTAATTCCTTTTAGACAATACAATAAAAAAAACTGGGAACTAGGACAGTGTTTTTTTTAAAGTTCTACTGATGTCAAAGCTATTTGTTTGACCACTCCAAAATACAGATTTAAAAAAAAATGTTATGTATAACAATATCTACAGCGTGATGGAGACAAAGCTGGGCTGTGATGGAGATAAAGATGGGCTGTGATGGAAACAAAGATGGGCTGTGTTGGAAACGAAGATGGGTTGTGATTGAAACAAAGATGGGCTGTGAATGAGACAAAGATGGGCTGTGATGGAGATAAAGATGGGCTGTGATGGAGATAGATGGGCTGTGATGGAAATAAAGATGGGCTGTGATGGAGATAAAGATGGGCTGTGATGGAAACAAAGATGGGCTGTGTTGGAAACAAAGATGGGTTGTGATTGGAGCAAAGATGGGCTGTGAATGAGACATGGATGGGCTGTGATGGAGACAAAGATGGGCTGTGATGGAAACAAAGATGGGCTGTGATGGAGACAAAGATGGGCTGTGATGGAAACAAAGATGGGCTGCGATGGAGACAAAGATGGGCTATGATGGAAACAAAGATGGGCTGTGATGGAAACAAAGATGGGCTGTGATGGAGACAAAGATGGGCTGTGTTGGAAACAAAGATGGGCTGTGATGGAGATAAAGATGGGCTGTGATGGAAACAAAGATGGGATGTGATGGAGACAAAGATGGGCTGTGATGGAAACAAAGATGGGCTGTGATGGAAACAAAGATGGGCTGTGATGGAGACAAAGATGGGCTGTGTTGGAAACAAAGATGGGCTGAGATGGAAACAAAAATGGGCTGTGATGGTAACAAAGATGGGCTGTGATGGAAACAAAGATGGGCTGTGATGGAGACAGCTTCGTGTAATTGGTTAAAAAGATATAACCTACCTTTAGACTATAAAAAGTTCCCTTAAGCCCCAAAGGGCTCATCGGGGCAGATGAAGTGTAGAATTCATCTGTTACAGTAACCTTGTGTGGTTAGCAGGACGCCCAGCCGCCTTTACTCCCCCAACTTAAAGTCAGGTAGCCATTTAAAGCTGGGTGGACTTGGGGACTTTCACCAGGACCTGAAAAAATCCCAAGGTTCTCACTGAGATTCGAACCCGGGACCCTTCCGGTCGACAGTCGAACGCTCTACATCGCATGACTTCCCGTCCCCTTTAGACTATAAGATATACTAAAAAGAAAGTAAAAATAAAAAGAGACGTCATTTTACTGTCATCAACTAATTGAGATATGTGGAACAAAGCTGTTCTTATGGACAGGCGAAGTGGTCTCTTTCTAAACAAAACTGAATTAAATCTAAATGCTATAGATTGTACTTTTCCCATGACCTCTTTATTTCTATTAAAAGTATCTGCTTGTAGCTCCCGCACCCCCCTTTCCCCCTAAAAAAAAACCTCAGAACCGCTGTTCGGGGGTCCCAGGCAACTTATCTGTTCTGGCCCACATATAATTTTATATGAATTTTAATAGGGAAGGGGCCCGAAGCTGTTGACTAGTTTGCCCTGTCAGTAACCACGTCTTTGCTCGTAGCCATGACGTTGGTGTGTTGCCATCAACTATCTACAACTTCAGAGACTTTAAGTGTTTGAAATAAGCCAATAGAATTATTCAGTAATTTATAATTAAAAAAAAAAGAGTCCTGTAAATTATTTTATATAAACAAAAAAAACCATTTTGTTTAAGAAATTCGTCTATACGTCATTCTTTCACAAACTGCATCATACTGGCTGCTGACAGTTAATTTGCCTTCTGCTCAAAAAATGACAAGAGTGCCCTCTCTTTGGTATTCAGCTGATAACATTCATCGCGTTCATTGATAGTGTCAGATACCCCCAGCGTAATATTTCTGTTTGTCCGAGGTAAAGTGGGTCCATACAGATAGAAACTAGCAGCCAGCGAAGTTTATTTTATCAGTGACCAATGGCAAATGAAGGAGATAAAGGATTTAAATTTTCACCCGACCGCAGGGACTCTCAATAGACCAATGAAATGTGACATTTATTTATTTATTTTAAATTAAATAATGTTCTCAGTGGCGTAATCAACGCTCGTAACGCCAGAGCAGTGAATGTGCCTCCAAAGAAAAATTCTTAAGAGGTGAAAATGTCCCCTGGCTGGCAAAAAATGAAGTCCCGCACGGGACTTAATGTCCCCTCCTCCCCGCCCTAGTTAGTCTAACACACGTGCCAGGCCCGTAGCGTGCAGGGGGGGCAGGGGGCCGGGCTCCCCCTGCGTTTTGTCTGCCCCCCTGCCTATTTGTTCTACTTAGTAAAATGTATTACCTGCCCCCTGCTATTGCCTGGCTTCTGCTGTAGAATGCCTGGCCCCTCCTGTAGAATTTTCACGCTAGACGATTTTCACGCTGAAACTAAAATAAGACCTGGGACTAAAACAACACTAGCTGACACGTGTCCACATTGTGTACATGAGTACTCGGGAAAATGACTAGAAAAGAACAAAGATCCAGTAAATGTAGGGATAGGTACTGCGGGTTGGGCGGCCGAAATGGACGCCGAACTAGGGAGCGGCGCCCAAAGGGCGATGTTAAATTTTTTGATATTTTCAGATTGGGAACAGGGCGCCACAGTAGCGAGCTACGGCTCTGAAGTCATGTATAAATACATGCGCAGTGGAACAAAATCGTGGAGGTGGCCTGCTCAGGCAGAGGCGTACCTAGGGTGGGGGGAGGGGGTCAAAATTCGAAAGGCACCCCGGGCCCCAGCTTGAGGGGGGCCCCACACTTTTTACATTAAATATTAAGTGCATCATCTCATGTCATGGTGTCAAATGTCAAAATGCAGGGCCAAAAAAAAAAGAGGCCAAGCCCTCCGGGCCATAAAATTCTTAGGCCTGGCACTGTGCTCAGTGCGGCACGTACAGTTCCACCAGTCAGGGGCGGCATCTCAAGTATTAAAGTATTTTTTCGGCACGGTTTTTTGGGAGGCGTACCTAGATTCCAGTAGCACCCATTATGCCAATGTGTTTTTGTTTTTTTTGTATTTGGTAATAAATGAATACGCATGTGAAATTTTGGTTATAAATGAATACGCATGTGAAATTTTGGTTATAAATGAATACGCATGTGAAAATTTGGTTATAAATGAATACGCATGTGAAATTTTGGTTATAAATAAATACTCATGTATAATTTAGTATTTGGCTATAAATAGATACTAATGTAAAGTTTAGTATTTGATTATAAATAGATAGCCATGTAAAGTTTTTGTATTTGGTTATAGTTGTTTTCGTCACATACTTTTTTTCCAGTATGTTTTTTTATATATTCATTTGGGGTATGCATTAATCTAGACTTGAGAATCCTCGAGTGATACGACCTATATATTTTTCTAAAAAGTGACAATATTTTTTCTGTGGTTAGTCCGTGGAATGTAAACATAAACCTTTTCTGACCGTGGCTGTATTTTATAGCTGTTTTTTTTTTGGTTTGTTTTCATTTCATCACCTGTTCTAGGATCATACACTTCATATACAGGCCGTTGGTGAGTTGGTGTCTTAGCTAGATCGGCCGTTTACATGGGCATATACAGTACATTTATGTCTGGCTTTATACAGGTAACAGTGTCCTTAGATCTATCTTCATTAATACGGTGTATTAATGTCTTGCTTTATTGAAGGCCACAGTGCCCATCTTAACTGGAGTGATTTCCAACAGCAACAAAAAAATCATTTTTTTTTTTTGGAATGCTTGTGAATTTTTTGTTCCTATGAATGATAAAAAAAAGTAACAAACAAAATTTTAAGGCCAGTTATCGTCGTTTGGTTTACCACATTCAGTTGAATCTACACGCTCTGTGTGTGAATGAAATAATTTAGAACATGAGTGGCCAATCTGGCAGTACGTGAGGAGAGCGAGCGCCTCATACTCTTTAATGTTAGTTTTTTTTTTAACGCTGCGGAATACATGTATTTCAACTAAAGCTAGTTGTCTGACCTGTTACAGCATATCGTTTTTAGCATCCACAGGTCTGGTGAAATATGTGTTTCATTATTTAACTGGCCATGTCACACTAATGTGTTGAATGTCCTGTCATTTAACTGACCATGTCACACTAATGTGTTGAATGTCCTGTCATTTAACTGACCATGTCACACTAATGTGTTGAATGTCCTGTCATTTAACTGACCATGTCACACTAATGTGTTGAATGTCCTGTACGTATAAAGAGCTTGATAGACTTGTGTGTGTGTGTGTTATTTAAAAAAAAAAAAAAACTTCTGACAAGACTTCGTTATGTGGTCTCGCCGTCTCGGAAATAGTTCAATGTTTAAAATCTATACTTAACGAGTTATTGCCAGTAATTTAGCTTCGTTCAATTTATTTGGTATGTTTAAAAATTGACATATACTTACATACAGCTACGGATTACGTTTATTGTGGGTCTATCTATAGCTTGTAACCAAACAAGTGACCTAATTTTGCGAACAAAATGACAATGAGCGAAATGTATTATGCCCATATTAGCCGATATTAGTGATATACATGTTCGCAGAAAATGAAGGGAGACCATCAGCTTTGTTGCCATTCTTTTTTTTTTGGTCACACAGTGACTTTTTGTACTGAAAGCATGTCTGATTGATTTTGGTGTGTATGGTCAAGGGAGAGAATCAGGGGCAACTTGGGACAAGCTGAGTTGGATTTGGGGGCCCGGGGGGCTTGGTCTCTTTGTGGGCCCCCTGCATTTTGACATTCGACATCATGACATGAAATAATGTACTTAATATTTCATGTAAAAAAAATTGTGGGGCCCCCCTCAAGCTGGGGCTCGGGGGGACTTTCGAATGAGTTTCGCCTTTGACGTTTACTAGAGAGTGTGGTAGAACCTTCATACATGGGAGTTGGATATTCAGAAATGACTAGTTTAGAATTGTTTACCAAATTATTATTGTGTATAAATATATATAAACACTTTTGTGTTGTTTTTTCTGAAGTGGTGATTGTGTTTGACTGTTCTATATTTGATTGCCTGCAGCCATTATTTCTTGCATGGTAAATTATAGTATAAAGTTAGCGGTAAAAAAAAATCACGGAGAAACATTCTATTCTGATAATCGAGGGCCGATTTTTTCAGGACCTAATGACTGATTCAATGAACACAGACACATTAAAGTTTGTTCTGTTTGTGAAACCGCCAATTTATCCTCTAATCATCTCTTATGAATCGGCAAATTAGGCGGATGCCTAATACTCACACGGCTGAGGGGAAAGGGAGGGGGGTTTGACTAAACAGTTGGGAGAGGGAGGTCAGAAGCCCCCCCCCCCTTGTTATCAAAGAGTATTAAGGGCACAAGATTCGCAAGATGCGACCTTGACAATGTTGTTTTTTATTCCGAGGGCCACCCGAATGTTCCTTAGCTTATAGCCCCTAATGTATCTTTGCATAGGTCCTTAAATATTTTTTCTGTCTAGGCCCCCCCCACAGGTTCCCAAAAGATTAACTTGTAGCGGGTCAGAACAATCCTGCGCCTAGGGCCTTTAAATGTGCCTTTGCCTCGGGCCCCCAAATGTACCTTTGCCTCGGGCCCCCCAAATGTACCGTTGCCTCGGGCCCCCCAAATGTACCTTTGCCTCATTCCCCCAAATGTACCTTTGCCTCGGGCCCCCAAATGTACCTTTCCCTCGGGTCCCCCAAACGTGCCTTTGCCTCGGGCCCCCAAATGTACCTTTGCCTCGGGCCCCCAAACGTGCCTTTGCCTCGGGCCCCCAAATGTACCTTTGCCTCGGGCCCCCAAAAGTACCTTTGCCTCGAGCCAGCCTCAATACAAGCTTTATGATTATTCTTTTTTTTTTTAGAACGGGCAGTGCAGAAACTCGAACGCCATGAGCCCCAGTGAGAGACTTGCAAACTTCCTCGGATTTCACGAGCTGTCGACTGCCAGATTTTACAAAGCCGCGCTTTCCGAGTTTGCCGGGACGGCCATTTTGATGATATCTGGATGCGGCGCCTACGCCACCCTTGACGAGGGGCGCAAACAGGACCCCCTCATCTCAGCCGTTTGCTTCGGCATGACCGTTGCGATGATCGTCTGGACGTTCAACCACATCAGCGGGGCGCACATCAACCCCAGTGTCAGTTGGTCGTTCATGATCACCGGGCAGTTGTCTTTAGTCAAGGTATGGATGAATGTTGTATATTGTTAATATCATAAGAACTTTAATAGGTTTATTTGTAGAATACGGTTGACTAATTTCTCATAACAAGCAGACCCGGTGATTGAGATCTGGGGCCAAATGGGGAATATTTTAGGAAGGTAGGGCGCAAATCCTCAGCATTCTTGCTCCAGTTTATTTTTTTTTTGTTGTGTATACTTGACAAGTTTGAAGATAACAAATCGCGGTGGGGGGGGGGGCTGATTAAGAGCAACATTTCTTGTAGTTCTTATTTAGAGCAACAGTTCTTATAGTTCTTATTTAGAGCAACAGTTCTTATAGTTCTTATTTAGAGCAACAGTCCTTGTAGTTCTTATTTAGAGCAACAGTTCTTATAGTTCTTATTTAGAGCAACAGTCCTTGTAGTTCTTATTTAGAGCAACAGTTTTTATTTAGAGCAACAATTCTCGTAGTTCTTATTTAGAACAGCAGTTCATATAGTTCTTATTTAGATCAATAGTTCTTATAGTTCTTATTTAGAGGAACAGTTCTTATAGTTCTTACTTAGATCAACAGTTCTTATAGTTCTTATTTAGAGCAACAGTTCTTATAGTTCTTATTTAGATCAACAGTTCTTATAGTTCTTATTTAGAGCAACAGTTCTTATAGTTCTTATTTAGAGCAACAGTTCTTATAGTTCTTATTTAGATCAACAGTTCTTATAGTTCTTATTTAGAGCAACAGTTCTTATAGTTCTTATTTAGAGCATCAGTTCTCATTTAACTATGCATGGTCCTCATTAAAAAATTGAGACAGTAGATTTCAAAGATAGGTCGACAGTAGGCCCAAACCTCCTGTTAGTTATGGCGTAATTATACATACCACTTGTTGTTAAAGTTTTAAACTTTCATTTTAGTCCTTTACATCTACACTTTTTTTTTTATTTAGCTTAATTCTTGATAACTTCAATTATCAGATTTTCAAAACATTTTTTAACCCTCTAATAAATACTATTATTATATGGTGTAAACATGTATATAAGTGGGTTGAGATTTATCGTTTGCTTTCTACTCTCGCTATTTAAACGTCGAGACATGCTAAACTACATGCGAAACTATTCAAGCGTGAAAAATTTGAAAACAATAAAAAAACAAACAAGACCGAGGTTGCTAGATTGCAATACTTCTGGCAAGTTCGATACTTTTTAACACAGAAAAAAGACTTCATAAGTAGCAAAGCTATACTATAACTTATTTACAAAGATAAAAATGTGTGTACAACTTTGTGCTACTGTTGTTTTTATTTTGTGCTACTTTTGTCCAAATTATTTTTTTTAATTTTAATTTTTTTTTTGGCAAAACGGGGAATAGCTCCTTTTTATTTTTTTCTATTTGAAGTGTACCGGAACCAACTTCAATTAGAATAATCAAATACTTCCTATTTACTGTACTTTCGTTGTTTTGATTTTTTCAGACAGTTGTGTTTGTCGTCATGCAATGTGCAGGATCTGTCGGTGGGTGCGCTGTCGTGTGGTACATGGTACCTGACCAGTGGAGGGGCCAACTGGGGGCTACAGTTTTGGCTGACGGAGTCACGGTGGCTCAGGTACAATAGTGCCAAACATGTTTCTGAGATGTTTGCATGGGGAAGGAAAAACTGGGATGGGACTGATTGCTAACTATGAAAAAATGGGGTGATATTTTTTTTTTTTTTTTAAATTAGTATTTTTTTTAAAACAATTCAGCAGCAAACTTTAGGAATGTATTTTTGCAGTGCCGGTACTCAGTGATGGATTGCCTAACTTTTAACTACAAGTTCGCACCTCGATGCAAGCTAATTCACAACTGCAAAGATACTAAATGTCTAAACAATTTTATTTTATAATTAACCAATCTAAATCCTCTTAAAATACAAGAAAAGTAATAATTTTTTCCCCACATTGAAAAAGGTGCCGGTAAGTCGTATCGGTGCGTACCGGCACAAAAAAAAGCACTGTATTTTTGGATGGGCTAATGAAACACTTGTAGGACATGTTCACGGGCTCCCAGCAGACACCCCCTGCCCCCAAATTCCCATTTTTAGCAGATCTATTCTCATGCCGTAAATATTGTTATAACTCTGCTTCACACCCCCGCCCCCCGTTCGCACCCCTGCCCGAGGTGAATGATGCAATCACTTTTGTACGCCTACACATTGTTAATTCGGTCGTTCACCCCCCCCCCCCCGCCTTAGTACAAGTGATGCAATTGTGTTATTTGCCACCTGCACGCCCACGCAATGACCTTCACCCTCCATTTTGGCGGGAAAACGATGGTTTAGCGTGGGTGAGACTGCCTATAAAAGGAACTGTGATGTGAAAAGAAGGGACGGACGAACAGGTCGACTTAGACGTAAGACACACCACAATATGTTAAAAACAGTGCCAAACCTAGGGATTTTGGGGGCCCGGGGGTGGGGCTTGGCCTCTTTGGGGGCCCCTGCATTTTGACATTCGACACCATGACATGAGATAATGCACTTAATATTTAATGTAATTTTGGGGCACCTTCTTTAGCTGGAGCCCGGGGGAACTTTCGAATTAGGGCCCCCCTTCCTCCCTCCCTCTAGGTATGCCTCTGGTAAGAAATACCTAATCCCTTTGTCATACTGTAAAATCTGTTTAAAAAATACCTGGCCGGTTGTCATACTGTTAATATGTTGAAATGTACTGCTTTATTACGAAATGTTAGGATTATGGTTAGCGTTTTAACGAGAAGGCTTAAACGTCTTATCGGCAGTTGGTAACTTGTAATGACGTGGCATCTAGTATAAGTAAAATAGTATGCTATTTATTAGCCTACTAGTAAGTTGTATTGATTTTACTTCTAGTAGACATAAATTATGATAAATAGCAGCGAGCTATTAATTATAATTTTTATTACATTGTAAATAATTGGAATTCTTGGCTGTGACAAGTTCTACATTTCTTTTCATCTCAGGGTTTTACCGTGGAGATGATCGCCACATTCATTCTGCTCCTGGGAGTGTTCGCCAGTAGTGATAAAAATAGAAATGACCACGGAGGCTCCATGCCACTGACCATTGGACTGGTGGTGTTTATGCAGAGTGCATGGGCAGTAAGTTCAAACAAAAACAATGACTCAGTACGTTTCTTCTTCTGTAACAAAGTGTCTACGACCCAATTGGCCAGTTTTGATTGAATCACAACTCTAGAGTGATTCACTTTAAAAAAATCGCGCTTTAAATGGCATGTAATTAATTATCTAGTTTTAATCTGTTTTATTGAATCACAGCTCAGAGTGATTCACTTTAAACGAATCGCGCTTTAATTGGCATGCAACTATCTAGTTTTAATCTGTTTTATTCAGAGCATGGCGGTTTGGGGGGGGGGGGGTATTTTTATATTTCATTCTTCTGAATGTTTGTTGTGTTAGAGCTGCAATCAGCTGGCAGAGATGGAGTACATTTTAAACTTTCAATCGGGTTCAGGGTTCATCGAGGCATATGAGGTGTATCCTCGGCATACTGAGGGATTGTTTAGCTAGCACAGTGCCGAACCTAGGGATTGGGCGGCCCGGGGGAAGGGGGCTTGGCCTTTCTGGGTGCCTCTGCATTTTGACATTCGACACCATGACATGAGATGATGTACTTAATATAATTAATGTAAAAAAAATGAGGCACAACGTCCAGTCGTCTTTAATCTCCAGAGAGTCAGGGTTTATACCTGGACCTGGTGACTATGCTTATCAATAGAAAAACAACTCATTTCTACACTCAATGACGTCATACAAAAAAATTGAAACTTTGCATGTCGTAAATCAAAAATTATCTACAATTAGCATCGCCTCTATACAATCTCAAAAACTCTTCACCCCCAGTCCACCAGCCTTCTGGAAACTCTGCGCATGTCACACAATGTGATGTGCGTGGTGATGTTCCTAAAGATGACCGCCACGGGCAACTCCAGTTCTTTGACCGGCATTTGTGTAAACAAAAACCAAAAAAAAAAAAAGTCAACTTAATCGCTGTTGTTTCGTTACAGGGTCGACCAACTGGGTGCAGCATGAACCCGATAAGAACACTTGGACCTGCCGTGGTTGCTGGCGTCTGGGATGACCACTGGGTAAGATTAAATTATATTCTAAAGTGGCTACGGTATCATCAGGCGCCATTATATTAGGGTTAGGAATATGGCTGGTGCCCGTATTTTTTTTTCGGGTACCAGCAATTATATTAGGGTTAGGGTGTGTAGCAATATCTATTGCTGGTACCTGGAAAAAATACGGAGTCCAGCTTGATGGTACCGTAGCCACTGCGTTCTAAAATGGGGCCCCAACGGTACCTTTCCTCCCCCACCAAAGTCATAAGAACGACACTGCAACTAACGATTCATTTATCTACATTTCCCTTACAGCTGTACTGGGTGGCGCCAACAGTTGGAGGATCTCTGGGAGCTTTGTTCTATAAATATCTACTGGCCGAGCACCCGGATGGCGGATGCCAGCTGTTGAGCGTCTGCAGGGGAAACAGCGACAGCTCGCCTGACAAGAACATGAGCTTCGACAACGTAGCTGTGGCCATGGGCCCGGTGATACATGATAAAAGACACTCGTACTCCAGCACCAGCGGTGCAATGAAAAGAAACAGTTATGTTGGACTTCCCTCGTAAAATTTCCACTCAGAGCTAAGAAAAAAAAACAATAAAGAAAAATATTGTACATTTATTTTTGTGTAAAAAAAAATGTTTTTATAGTGTAAATTGTTCAACAGTTAGCAGAGATGATGTACTTGTTTTACCAACTACTTGTACTTTGGGTACTTGCTGATTTTAAAAAAAAAAAACGTGTTGACTTGTACTTGAGTTCATTGCCGTCTGGTGTCTATCCCAGGACCGCAGCCAAAATTGTTTAAAAGAGCCGCACCCTAGCCATTTTTATAAAAATTTAGTTTACATAAGTCATTAAACACTAGAAAAATCTGGCTCATTTTGGGAGCAGCATTGGGCAACCATTGCTGCAGAATATTTGCAAAGGGCTGAAACCCATTTTAACTTTATTATCATCTCTTGATTTTGTTATATGATTATCTCCCTTCACATAAAAAAAAATATTTTTCTTTAAGACCAAAGGGGAGCAACCGCGACTTATATGAGAGCTGAGAGCAACGATGTTGTGTGGCTGAAACTTTGCTGGCTCAGAATTAGAAAACCCCTTTTGATTTCTGTCTTGGACTACTCCTAGTATGAATTTATGAGTTGTATGGGATTTATATTAAACAACACTACACGAAGCACACACCAAACAAGAACTGCCAGACTCCATGAAAGAAGCATACATCACATTACTACCAAAAGGAAACACACCAACAGTGAACAATTACAGACCTATATCCCTGCTCAACACAGACTACAAAATACTAACCAAAGCATTAGCCAACAAACTATCAACACAGCTACACAACTCATACACATGGACCAACAATGCAGCATTAAAGGCAGAAACATCACATACCACACACACTACATTAGAGACCTAATTCACTATACACAAAACCAGAAAACAACAAACATCTTACTCAGTCTAGACCAAGAAAAAGCTTTTGACAAAATATCACACATATTTACACAAAGTACTACAAAAAACTAACATAGGAGCACACTTCTGTCAATGGATACACACAATATACAACAAACCCCGCAGCCGAATTTTACTCAACCACACACTAACAAAAACTTTCACATTAGGTAAATCAGTTAGACAAGGTTGCCCACTGTCACCCATGTTATTCATATTAGCTTTAGAACCAGTACTCAACAGCATCAGACAAAACCCACAGATCAAGGGCATCAAGACACCAAACAACATAGAAAAAAACTCATAGCATACGCAGACGACACATCATTCCTACTCATAGACGAACGCTCAATCAACAAAACAATCGAAACTTTACAAGAATATGGCAAAGGCAGCGGAACCTCCATCAACACCAACAAATCAAGCATCACGTACTTAGGGAAAAAGACACCACCACCTAACAACTTACACAACATACCAATCACCAACAAACAGAAAATACTAGGAATAACATACTACAGCACACCATCAGACAATCCTTACAGAATGGAAAGAAAGCATAAAGAATTTAGAAAACAAACTCAGACTATACCAATACAGAACACAGACAATTTTCGGCAGAGCAACCATCATAAACACTCTCATACTCCCAAAATACTCTACCAAGCAACAACACTACAGCCACCACAGCAAATACTCACACAAATAAACAAAATAATTAGAAATTTCATCTTTAAAAACACAAACCACAGTCTCAGCGCAACACTACTAGCACAACACTACTAGCACAACACAACTAGCACACAACACTACTAGCACAACACAAACTACACGGAGGAATCAACCTACAACACCTACAAACAAAAATACAAGCACTTAGGGCAAAATACATCGGACTGGCGACACACACAACATAGGACAGTACCCTTTTGTAGAATATTATATCGGACAGAGACTGCACCCAATCCTTAAGACAAACAACAACACACCACACTACATAGGACCACAACTACCCCCGTTCTACAAACAGGTTATCCAAACGCACAAATCCAACACTTCACTAATACAGATGAAAACAACAAAGGACATATACACACAACTCATCCAACAGGCAAACAAACACCAAAAACAAAGAAGTCGCTGGGGTAGAGAAACAGGGATTACAGACTTCACAGAAACTTTCAAGAATCTACACATCTCACAAATGACCAATAGACAGAAAGAAATCACATACAGACTAATATACAACATGACACCTATACCATCCAAGACATGTGCCACCTTTGCAAGAACAGATACCAAAAAGACACAGAAAAAAACACACCTTCTTACATTGCCCCGCCATACAAAAAACAAAGAGCACACTACACAACCTAATACAGTCCACAACACAAACACACTTAGACACAGATAGAGCAATCACACTCAACACAATACCAAACAATGTAAGCAGACAACAACACGACACAAACATACTAATCCTGGCGACATACAGACAGACAATATGGGACGCCAGACTAGACAGTAAATACGGAAGACGGACAATGACGCCGGAGGAGCTTGACATGCTATACAGAAAGAGAACACAAGACCTACTGTCGACAAGACCATAGACACTTTTTTTTCAACAGGCCTACAGACAACAGAACCCGACAAGGAAAACGCCAAAGGGGAAAGCAACTTCAAATATGCTAAAAATTTATTCTCAAATAAACATGTTTTTTTTAATTTTTATATTATCATTGCAAAATTTTGCTTCTGTGCCGGTTTAAAAGAGATGTAAATATATGTAGATATCTATATAAAAAAAAGAGATTAAAATACCTTTGGTACTTCAGAAACCTCCGTAATATACCTCAATACCCCTTTCTCTCTACCAGAACCACCATACCAGCTGGTAACGTGGAAAAAATTGAGAAAGGTGGGAAGGAAGTTGTGGGGAGGAAAGAAAAAAAACCCTCAAAATTATCTCTTATATAAGTAACATAAACATTTCTACGGCAAAATTTGAAAAAACGCTACTACGGTAATTTTTCACTATTTATACATTAGTATGATTTGTATGTATATTTAAATATTTATGTAATTTCAGTTTCATATCATATTTTATCATATTATGTAATTTGTTTAAAAAATAAACTTTCTAAAAGTGGGAACCAAGAGGCGGAGGAAAACCAATGATGATATTGGGATATTGTAACCTGAAAATATTGAGGTTTCCTCCGTCCTCTCCCTCTTTTAAAAAAAAAAAAAAAAAGGAGTGGAGAACGACGAACGACGCAAGGAAGAAGGAAGAAGGGACAACGAGAGACCAGGTCTGTTGATGCCGCGAGTTCGTTCAGCACATCGCCAGCGATAGATAACACGTAGACTCGTTTCAACTGGATTAGTTGTACGCATAATGGACTTTGTTGTTTTGTTTTAGTCTGGACTATTATAACCTACTCTTGTAGACTGTTGAAAAAATCTTGTTATTCAACTATTGAACCCACGTGTCCTGTGTGTGTTTCTCATTCTGTGAAATATCAAGTCGCAACAATATGTTAAAAACAGTGCCGAACCTAGGGATTTTGAGGGCCCGGTGGTGGGGCTTGGCCTTTATGGGGGCCCCTGCATTTTGACATTCGACACCATGACATGAGATAATGTACTTAATATTTAATGTAATTTTGGGGCCCCCTCCTTTAGCTGGGGCCCGTGGGGACATTCGAATTATGACCCCCATTTCCTTTCTCCCCCCCCCCCACCCCAGGTATGCCTCTGGTTAGAAATACCGAATCCCTTTATCATACTGTAAATTTGTTTAAAAATGACCTGACCTGTAAATATGTTGAAATGAATTGCTTTATTACGAAAGGTTAGGATTAGGGTTAGCGTTTTAACGAGTAGGCTTAAACGTCTCATTGGCAGTTGGTAACTTGTAATGACGTGGCATCTAGTATAAGTAAATAGTTTGCTATGCATTAGCCTTGTAGTAAGTTGTAATGATTTTACTTCTAGTAGGCATACATAGCAGCGAGCTATTAATTATAATTTTTATTACATTGTAAATAATTGGAATTCTTGGCTGTTCTACATTTCTTTTCATCTCAGGGTTTTACCGTGGAGATGATCGCCACATTCATTCTGCTCCTTGGAGTGTTCGCCAGTAGTGATAAAAATAGAACTGACCACGGAGGCTCCATGCCACTGACCATTGGACTGGTGGTGTTTATGCAGAGTGCATGGGCAGTAAGTTAAAACAAAAACAATGACTCAGTACTTTTCTACTTCTGTAACAAAGTGTTTACGATCCAATTGGCCAGTTTTGATTGAATCACAACTCTAGAGTGATTCACTTTAAAGAATCGCGCTTTACATGACATGTAATTATCTAGTTTTAATCTGTTTTATTGAATCACAGCTCAGAGTGATTCACTTTAAACGAATCGCGCTTTAATCGGCATGCAATTATCTCGTTTTAATCTGTTTTATTCAGGGCATGGCGGTTTGGGGGGGGGGTCATTTTTATATATCATTCTTCTGAATGTTTGTTGTGTTAGAGCTGCAATCAGCTGGCAGAGATGGGGTACATTTTAAACTTTCAATCGGGTTCAGGGGTCATCGAGGCATATGAGGTGTATCCTCGGCATACTGAGGGATTGTTTAGCTAGCACAGTGGCGAACCTAGGGATTGGGCGGCCAGGGGGGGGGGCTTGGCCTATCTGGGGACCCCTGCATTTTGACATTCGACACCATGACATGCAATTATGTACTTAATATAATTAATGTAAAAAAATGAGGCCCCCTCAAGCTGGGGCCCGGGGGGACTTTCGAATTTGGACCTCAACCTCACCCTGAGCTAGCACAACGTCCAGTGGTCTTTAATCTCCAGAGAGTCAGGGTTTAAACCTGGACCTGGTGACTATGCTTATCAATAGAAAAACAACTCATTTCTACACACAATGACGTCATACAAAAAAAAATTTGAAACTTTGTATGTCGTAAATCAAAAATTATCTACAATTAGCATCGCCTCTATACACTCTCAAAAACTCTTCACCCCTAGTCCAGTCCACCAGCCTTCTGGAAACTCTGCGCATGTCACACAATGTGATGTGCGTGGTGATAGTTCCTAAAGATAACTGCCACGGCACTCCAGCTCTTTGACCGGCATTTGCGTAAACAAAACCAAAAAAAAAAGTCAACTTAATCAAGCTGTTATTTCTGTTACTACTAGAAGTCGACCAACTGGGTGCAGCATGAACCCGATAAGAACACTCGGACCAGCCGTGGTTGCTGGCGTCTGGGATGACCACTGGGTAAGATTAAATTATATTCTAAAATTATATACATCCATAGCCTTGCTTAAGGCCTCAATGGTAAAGTAAGAATGATTCTGTGTTTGTATATAAATATAAATAGAGCCCCAATGGTACCTTCGCCTAGCCCCCCCCCCAAAGTCATAAGAACGACACCTTGCAGCTAACGGTTTATTTATCTACATTTCCCTTACAGCTGTACTGGGTGGCGCCAACAGTTGGAGGATCTCTGGGAGCTTTGTTCTATAAATATCTACTGGCCGAGCACCCGGATGGCGGATGCCAGCTGTTGAGCGTCTGCAGGGGGAAACAGCGACAGCTCGCCTGACAAGAACATGAGCTTCGATAACGTAGCCGTGGCCATGGGTCTACAGGATACATGATAAAGCAGACATCTGTACTCCAGCACCAGCGGTGCAATGAAAAAGAAACAGTTATGTTGGACTTCCCTCGTAAAATTTCAACTCCAGAGCAAAGAAAAAAAACACAATAAAGAAAAATATTGTACATTTATTTTTGTGTAAAAAAAAAATGTTTTTATAGTGTAAATTGTTCAACAGAGATGAGGTACTTGTTTTACCAACTACTTGTACTTTAGGTATTTTCTGATTTAAAAAAAAAACGTGTTGACTTGTAGTTGAGTTCATTGCCCTCTGGTGTCTATCCCAGGACCGCAGCCAAAATTGTTTAAAAGAGCCGCACCCTAGCCATTTTTATAAAAATTTAGTTTACATAAGTCATTAAACACTAGAAAAATCTGGCTCATTTTGGGAGCAGCATAGGGCGACCAATGCTGCAGAATATTTGCAAAGGGCTGAAACCCATTTTAACTTTAGTATTATCTCTTGATTTTGTTTTATGATTATCTCCCTTCACAAAAAAAATTTCTTTAAGAAGACCAAAGGGGAGCAACCGCGACCTATATAAGAGCTGAAAGCAACGATGTTGTGTAGCTGAAACTTTGCTGGCTCAGAATTAGAAAACCCCTTTTGATTTCTGTCTTGGACTTTACATGCACAGATAGTATGAATTTATGAGTTGTATGGGATTTATATTAAGAAAGTTGTTTTATGAAAAAAAAATTATTAAATAAATTGAGATCTTTGATATTGTGAATTTAATTTAAATGCCCTTCAACTGCACAAATGAGGAAATAATAAGGGACGTCTTCGTGAATATTTGTATGCATGCTATGACATTAGTTAGATTGGAAAGACAATCTCATCTACACAAGGGCATGAGTTGATGGTTAAATAGATCTACACATTTTGACAGGCAGGGTGCAGGCAATTATAGATTGGCACAACAGGCAAGCTCAATTATTCAATGAAATAATGTCAATGAGATGTTTTGTGAATACACTGTGATTCAGAACAGGGTATCTAGGGCAATAAATGACATAAGCTGATGGGGTACATTTTAACATTCTTCAAGTTTTCATTTCTTTATTAGTCACTTATTTAATGACACATATGTCTTGTTATTTTCTGATTTTTGGGAATCCAAAAACTAATACTAATATGAATAAAGAATTCAGCAGTTTAATGAAACAATAAATCAATAAGAAAATATTTTCAGGTATATCAAAAAATCTTTATTATTATTATTGTTGTTGAAAATTATTCATTTCTCACACACAAAATAGGGTGTTTAAAAATATTATCATATCATCAAACATAAAACACAGGGGGTGGGAGGGTCAAACAGACATGATGGGTGTCGAATACTAATAAAATTATTAATCAACTTCATTGTCGAAAATCTGAATCTCACACAATTAAATTCAGGTGTTTTACTTTAGACTGTCATCAATGTTTTGCTATTTTCACAGCATAAGGAACTCTATACACAGAACTGTGTATACAGCAGTGACATTTAACCAATAGGAAAAAGATCAATCTAAGTTGCACATAATTTAAACAGCTAATAATAAAATATATAAACAATTCAAGCGATGAGTCAGTAAAATGGCATGTGAGCCACACAGTATTAATTATCAAATCTAATACAATATTTATTTAAAAAATCACTTATCAGTCTCCAATTTATTAAAAAACAACAACATAATTTTGCATCAAAAAGCAGTTTTCAATTTCACTGATGCAATTTTTAATTAGCCAAGTTATTAAAACCCATCTAAAAAAAATAAAATAAAGCCAACATGTTTTAACAGAAAGAGATCTAAAAAATATTTGGCAAATTCAAATGGCTGGAACATGAGTTGTCACATGAAGATCTTTAGGACACTTTCCTAAATGCTGATTAAAGGTTTACTAACACATCACTAAAAAAATTTACTATAAAACAATAATCTGATGGGTAGCAATAGGTTCAGCAGCACCATATTGTTATATTAGTTAAAACATTGTGAATAAATAATAAATGCAATTCACTCTTCCTCTAGTTAAATAAAAATATGCACACAGAAAAATAAAAAATACAAAGACATTCAGAAAACACAAAGGCATAATTATGTAAGAAACAAAAAATATCCTGAGAAGCAAAGGGCAAATGCATTTTTTTACAGAAATCAAAATAACTGGCATTAATACAACACCACTTAGAATAGACAGACAAACAAGTTCAGTTGAAAGATTACTGAATAAAATTAAAATGGTTGGTTAGTTTACAAAAATCAATTGTTGTTATTTAATAAAAGGGATGCCAATGTTGGAATAAAATTTTCTGCTTTTCAAAATACTGATGTATTTTAACAAAATAAAAAAATCAGAGCTGATCTAGTTAACCAATGATTTTGTTTGGTAAAATAATTTACTCTTGTTAATCTGACTTATTCTTTTTGCTGGTCAGTGTGGCAATAAATATTTTACTTTTTAACAAAAAATTCTTCCAGAGACACAATAATTAAATAATTCAAGCAATGAGATTATATCAACCAGTTCACATACGCCTTGTGACTTTGGTCGTGTTTCATTCACTGGGGCTTATGGAAATTTCCGTGTCTATTTTTACTTTCTTATGAAAAAGGGAAATATTACATGTATGTATATATATATGTATATATATATATATATATATATATATATATATATATATATATATATATATATATAGTGAGAACATGAAAGACATTTATATTCATTATAGTAAAAAATTAGGTCCATGCTAAAGTCACATGAAACACTTTTTGTTTTTATTGGTGTGATCAATTCGGTGATAGAAAATGTTAATGTTGTGAACATTTATACCATAAGACATCCAGCCCAAAAAAATGGTGAGATCTTATTATGCACATTTTTACAGTGCAGAATTCATCAGCCAACAAAGTATTAGTCAAAACAATGAACATATTTTTACTTCTGGGCCGTCAACAGCTTATCTTGGACACTTGACAATCTCCATCAACTGTAGCAGCTCTTATCACACAAACCCACCAATTAAATTTCATGGGAGATAACTGTACTCGAAGGGCCCTAGACATGTGTTCAGCTTGCACCCCTTTCCAACAGCCCTTCTTACTTTAACCACTTTTTAAACTTTCACTCTTGCTCTGTGTACGTTAGTTATTCATCTCAAGTAAGGTATCCTATTTCACAAGCTAAGACAAATGAACTGAAATGTTGTAAAACTAGATTTTAACAAAAAAAAAATATATATATAACAAAGACAGGTGCCAATTTAAACACATTGATTTAAAATACAATAGCATGTTTATAAAATGATTATATAGCAATGTAGTATCCTTCCTACATTTATATTCACATATTTTATGTAACACTATTAATGTATTAAATTTTTTTTAATTCTTAAAATTATAATCAATCTTTTAATCAGTAAAATGAGATGTATACTTTAAGCTAAGAATTATTAAGGGCAACAGCACAGATAAAAAAAAGACGTTCTAACTATATGAAAAAAAAAGTCATTTATGTAGAACGTACAGCAAATTTTATACTTTCTTAAATTTATAGGTTTGTAAAACTATAAACATCTAAAGGTATAAAGTATAGCAACCACACCGCATTCTGTATAAACAATCAAATTAAAAAAAGACACTTGACTATTAAAGACAAAATAAACAATTTTTTTTTTAAATGCCAATATTATTTCGAAAATAAATATGAAGAAATAAAGAGAACTATATAAGACAGTTACTTCATAAATTGTAATGGGCTCACACCAGGGCTAACTGGCATAAAAGGGAAGGGATTTCCAGACTTGTACAATATTTGGTAACTAAAAAACCAGCAGCCTACTGCAATAAAAGCAGCAGCAACTTTTTGGCTCAAAGTATGAAACCTGTATATGGTAGAACAGAAAAGCATAAACTCAAATAAAACTAGCATGATCGCTAACACTACAATCACAGCTTTAATATAAGGTGTTAGGGTCTTGTAGTTCATTCGCGCTTGATTTATTTCTTCTTCCGATAGTGGTCGTCTATCACTCAGGTTTTCATCTTCCAGAATTTTCCCCAGCTTTGTCCAGTTCTTAAATGTTTTTACTTCCTCTGATATAACCAGAAGGCAGTGTATCTCAAGGAATACATGTCCAGAAATATCAAATCCGAGCCAGTTCTTTCCAGCATCGATACAGGCTGTCTTGTTATCGTGATCAGAGACTGTGCAGACACCAAGTACATTTTCAACATGTAAGAACAATGATGTGCATATGTACCACAGAAGAGTTGACACTACAACTCTGAGGAAATGTTGACACATTTTTGCTAAGTTGTTGCAACAGTAGACCACTGAAGTTAGCAAGATGTAGATACTAATGAATGTAAAAGTCCAGCCCCAGCCAATTTTAATGAAATACTGATTAAGAATGTTACTTTTTTCCGACATGTAAGTTCTTGGAACCAAGAAAAGATCACAAATAATGGAACAAACCATCACTCCTATTAGGTAAACACCGATTTTTACACCGGTATCTATAAATAGAACAGCACGGCAGAGCTTCATAACTAACATGATGATGAAATGACCTACGTGTGTGGGCTGTGGGAGAGATTTCTGGCCGGCTAAACGCTTTGATGACGATGCTTTTTGCTGCTGAACATTGTTGAATTCCTTACGACGTGCATCTTTAATAGTACTTTGGGGTTTAGGCATGGCGACCGTTGAAAACAAGGGAGGCAATATGTGTTGTTTGCAGTGTTGCCACTCTAAAAATATGAGAAACCCAAGTTGGGAGCCTTAAAAAACCCAAGAAAACCCAAGGTTATTTTCCCCTATTGTTTGTTAATAAAAAAAAAAAGGTAACATAAAGCAGCAGTATATAATATAATGTAATTGAATTGCGTGTTGTTGTTTTTGATAAAAAAAAAAATAATATTTTTTTTGGATTTTGAAACTAATTAAAAAAAAATATTGGGAATTCTAAAAAAAAAAATTTTTGTATTTAATGTGTTTGTATATTATGGCGCAACTTTCTACAGCTCAAGTCCAAGTTTTCTCGACTCACAAAAAAAGTACAGGCAGCCAGTGCCGGCTTTAGGTATATATAGGCGATATAGGCAGCTGCCTAGAGCGGCATTATTTCAATGAGCGGCAAATTCCAGCAAAATAAAACAAAATCAAAAATATAAAAATTAAAAATAAAATAAATGAATTTGAGAAAGTGTAGAATTAAAAAAAGAGCACAAAATTGCTTAGAATGGCGACAACAAATAAGTCACGTGGATTAACGCTCTTAATTTATTACATCACTATTATGACATCACTAAAAAAAAACGTCCAAAAATACACTACGTATACTTAAACTCTTTAACTTTTTTAAAGTTGCCAAATTTTAAAAATGTTATGAAGAATTTTGACCAGTAATACAACTATAAATATATCATATTTGTATGTTCATAATTTGGATTTACTTCAAAATAAATAGCATTTATAGAGTTTTCTTAGAAAAATGAAACTAAAAAGGGCGGCATTTTTGTCCCTGCCTATATCACAAAAATGTCTAAGGCCGGCACTGCGTACAGCTGGTATTAAGGACTTTTTAGCCGTTGTCTCGACATGAGTGTTTTGTAAAAGATAGTTACAACAAGCCCAACTAACGTCACGCCCCCTCCCCCGGTCTGGGACAGCTTTATGTGACACTTTTGTGTTATTGAGAAGAGACTAAACACAGGACACTTTCGGAAAAACTCTAACCCCGTGAGTCCCCAAGTACATTCCACAACAACACTTTCTCTCTACCCCCGCCTGTCGCTTCACACCTGTTGGTGTCAATTTACAGGTCGGGATGTTTCTAGGCCCTACGTTCAGTTTTTCACCCTTTTCCCACAAAAAATGACCCAGATAAAGAGGGGGGGGGACACTTTTACAATAGAGAAAAACAAGGAAAAAAAGCCAAGATTTACAGCCGTTTATCCCATTTCCCAAGTTGGTGTCCGAAAACCCAAGATCTTGTGAAAAAACCCAAGGAGTGGCAACACTGGTTGTTTGTTTTACTCATAGATGGTTTTTCTCTTAGACTATTATTAAAAGTTAAAAATGAAGCTAGAGAACAAATAAATATTGCTTAAAATTAAATAACAAATAAAAACTGTTAATATTTTAAAATGATCTTTTTGGCGTAAATTAATTTATTTATCTTTTAAATCAGACACTCTTTAATAGTCTTAAAATATAACTATTAATAATTGAGTTTTGATTCCGTACCTCCCCACATTATTTACACCCTCGTAGTTTTTAAGAAATCGAAATTTCTCCGGAAGCCATATATACTTTAGAAAACAAATGGTGGGAGAAGTTCATATATTCAAAATCTGTTAAAATTTTAGGAATGTAGAAAGTAAATAATGATTGCGGTAAGTTAAACATTATTAGATAATGACGTTGATCAACAAATATTATTGACTGATAATAGTTTGACTTATTACTGCTCACTCGATACGTGTTAAACTAGTGTTTGTTTTGTTAGATCCTTTTTCACACTGTGAATCACAGGGCACAGGAAGGTCTGAACTAACTAGCGTTACCCGTAAATTATCCAATAATATTTGCAATTTTATTAACTTATATTGTCATATGAACGCTGTACATTTTTCATTACACGACTACGGCAGGGTGAAACTTATCATGACTTAAGCTAAGGTGTAGGCAGCAGGGTCAAAAACTTTACAATTATTTGAGTTTTAAACTGATGCTTCTCATATATTAAATAATATTGAAGAGAACATATTATTTATGATTAATATTGAACTATTTAGTGGTTATAAAACATAATTGATTTTCTATATTCCTAAAGTATAGCACAAGACTGACTAGCAAGTGTAAATGGATCTTTTTTTTCAGTTTATATTATGTACAGTAATATTTTTCTTGTACTATTAAACTATATTAATTAAACAATAAATGTAGTTAAAATAGTTGAAAATCATACCCCTTGTCCCAGGCAAATGCTCAGCACTGGACAGCATAACATAGCTGTTACTGTTTAGTGTAAACATCTTAAATTTTACTTATCTTCATCAGATAAATTGCGCTGCAGACATAATGTATGCATGAAAACAAGAATATATACCAGTCTTTGGTGAATTTAGTAAGATGGCTGAAACACCACTAACTTCTGATGTTGATAGAAGTAGAATGCTTCATGTTTACACACCATTTTCAGAACGATTTACCCCTGGAACTGTACAATCTCAGGCTAAAAAATCTCGGAAACTAATTGGTAAATATATTTATTTTGTATGAATTTTTTTTTGATTCATCATAATGGTTCTTTTTTTTTGTAACTCTTGCAGACAATTTTTTTGGTATCCATTTTTTTTTATTGGTTTCATGTAATTAATTGTTGACAACTTCTTGCATATAATAGTATCCCATTTTCTTTACACCTCACACATGAAATACTGCCATTAATGTTTACTTGCCTCACAGAATGAACACATTTTCAGACAATGAACAAAAGGCTCAAGTTTAAAATTCAAATTTTAAAACTGGCTGATTATGGCCAAATGTGTCTAAGATGGAAACAAATCATCATATTGTTCTTTTTGTTTTCAACCTCATTAATGCCATTTTCATTAAAGTATCTTTGTATTTTTTGATTGTTAAAATCTAAAGTTTTCTTGTTGAGCAACCATTTCATGAGCATATTTGTAATTTTTTAAATTTTGTTTCTGTGACTTGTAATCTTTGCTAAAATTGGGTTTGAAACAAATTAGTTGTTCTAGATAATAAACTATTTAACACTTATTGAAGTCAAATACTTAAAACATTAAAATAACCAAAGATAAAAAAAAACTGCATTCAGTCATTTTAAATGGTTCTAGTCATTTAATCTAATTTTTTATTTCAACTTTTTTTTTACAGCTCCTATCACTGTCAATGAAGAGTCAGTAGAATATCACGATTATGCAGGTAAATAAGCATTACATTACTAAATATTTAATAGTGCACAATAATAATTAGAATTGTCAATGTTCTGATGTTTTTATGCATACTTTGGCTGGACTGTATTTTGGCATTAAACTTATAGTTTGCACTTCATGCTACCTAAGTCAAAATTCTAAGTGAAGTGAAAAATGACAAAATGTTATTTTATAGTTGAGCACTCAACACCACTTGACTAAGCCTATGCAACTTACATCTGTTCATTAGCACTGATATTTCTAATTTGGAAGGACTAATATTTTATAGTGGCATTTTTTTCATTCTTTGTTGCTTCCAAAGGTTTTCATGCAGGTCTATGGATGCTGAAGAATGACTTCAAAAATAACTTTAATTTTTAAAGCTTTTGATATTATTTTCTAATTTAGAATGCTTGAAAACTTAGCATTTTATACGTAATAGTTCAATAATACGGATATTTCAAAAATTCTTGTTTTTCTATTTAAATGTTGTTCTTTTTCTATTTATTTCTAATTGAAAAAATGTATATGTATATAGGGATACTCAAGAAAACATGGAGGCTTTACAGTATGTCACCACTCTACAATTTCAAAAGCAACCATCTGACTTTTAAAAAGTATGCCAGATCACTAGATGCAGCATTGGCAGGGGTAAATTAATAAATGCACCTTTTCTATTAATATTCTCCTAGTTTATAATAAGGTAGTGACGAGCAAGCTTTTATATTTGTAGTTAATTTTTTGTGTATAGATTTTCTACATACAAAAGAAAAGAAAAAAAGTTAAAATGAATGTTGAAACTGCGCTCCTGACATTTGTGCCAGATTACTGATTTTCAGTTGAATTTCTGCCTGTATTTGTACAGACTAAACAAAGTCAAAATGTGTAAAAACATAAAATTGTCAACAAAGAGCAATTCTAAAAACTGTTATTCATTGTCAGTTCTTTTGTTTCATTGAAAAATATTGAAAATGATGCTTATTTTTTAGGACGTTAAAATTTATGTGTCTTTTACTGAATTTCAGGAAAGATGCAGTTTTGCTGATTCCAGTGAAGGTTTGGAAACCAGTTCTTTCAGCATCTACAAAGGATTGAAGTTCAGTGCAAGTAAGACCTGGATACATGCTTCTTAATGGGAACCATCTTTACAATTCACTCAGTTTTTTTTTTTACTAGTAGACAGAGATTCTTTCGTAAATTTTGTCAAGATTGTTATACAGTGCAATTTTGCTGTCACGAAATTGATGAAACCTCTTAGTTTTTTTCTATAATGAAAATTGGTTACACTGAAATTGTGGAGATGGGTTGCATCAATTTTTTTTCTTTCTTCTTTTGCCATTTGTTCATTATAATTATGAATGCAAGGGTTTTTCAGTAATTTCCTTAGAACTGTTTAAAGAAATGTTTAAGTTAAACTGTCACTGTTTTTAGTGAAATATTTTATAATAGTGAAACTTAGTATGAAATAAGCCTTATGTAGAAACAAACAGGGGAGTTTATGATATTTAGGTTTTGTATATTTGTACACAAGAATTACTCTCTTGCATTAGAAATTTGCATGTGTATCAAAAATCAGTACCATATAGTCTAAATTATTAAACAACATAATAATTAAAATATTCATTTAAAACTGGAAGAAAAAAAAGACCAGTTTAAACAACATTTTTCATAAATATATGAAGTGTTTGGGCATTGTCTTATTATGCAGTAGTTACAGAAACATTTAATCATCCCCGATGCCCCTAGAACTTAACTTTATTTTACTATGTGATGCGTTCAGATCTGTAGTGTGTGTGAAGTCACTGTTAGGATGAGATGAAATCTCTTAGATCCTATAAACCACTAATAGGACGGTTTTTATGGTGCCCTTCTTTTATCCCCACCATAGACGATAATGCAATGGCCATGGAGGCACCATCGGAGATATATCGAGAACTTGAGCCAAGACCTGGAAATTGAACCAGGTACCTTCAGGTCGGCAGTAGAGCACGTATATCTGTCCCCTTTAATAAAAAAAAATTGCCCACCTAAATGGGACCTTTTTTAGGTTTTGTAGAGCCCTTCTTACTTCCCCAGCATAGCCAGGAGTGAAATGGCCATGGAGGCACCACAGGAGACATGTAGGGAAGTTGAGCTAAGAGCTGAAAAATTTCCTTGGTCCTCACCGGAGATCGAACCAGGTAACTTCAGGCCGACAGTCGAGCGCATTACCACACGACCATCTGTCCCCGTTTAGATCTGTAGTAGCATAAACCACTTTGTGGATATTTTACATCCCTGGGTGTATACATGTTTCTCTGCATTTCTAATTAAATATTTAGATGCCATCTTGGCAAATTACAATATACATGTGTTTAGTTTCCCAAACAGAAAGATCCCCATTTAATCAAACTATACTGCTAATTACCATCTTGGCAAAATGTGATAATCACTTTCCATCATTTCCTCACCCTGATGAAAATGATGACTTATTACTGAAGCCATACAGTTAAAATAATAATTACTATTAAACAAACCATATACGACACATAACTTGGTCAGTAATAGTTAGTTTTTTTTTACAAAAATCGATTATTGTTATTTAAAGGGGATGCCAATGTTGGAGTAAAATTAACAAAGCCATTAATTCTGGACAAATAGATATAAGGTCATACATATTTTTTTTTAATTTTCTTAAGAAAAAAAAATTGTCAAATGCACACAATAAAAAACTAAAAGTATGACAACTGAAAAACTAGTTTCAATACGGTATTAAATTCAGTGCTCAATTTGGTATCTGGTGTATTGACTTTTTCCTCCCCTCCACTCTTTTAGCTATCATCTAGCTCAAGGTCAATTCCACATTAGAATAAATTGTTTTTTTTTGTGTGCTGAACTTACATTGCCCTCTCTGTCTAGTTTGGTGAATGTTTTCCCTCAACTGAACTTTTCATTTTAATAACCTTCATTGGTTGATTGTAAGTTACTAACTCCTAGCCATCTAATAGAGTGATCTTGCAATTCATTCTCTCTCTCACCTCACCCCCATCTGGCTAATTATTTGTATTAAAGGTGAAAGCTTGTTGAATTTGGGGACAAAACATCAGCAAAAGGTCTATTTTTTTTTTTTTTGCAATACTGAAAATGGGGAAAAATCATTGGCGAAGATTTTTTAACAGTAGGGGAAGGAAGAGGGAAAAAATCGCAATACCAAATAATTCCTTACACCAGATTTTATAATTACCGTATTTTCTTTTTAAATAATTTAAGTCATAATTTATAACCTCAAAAATTTTTTTTTTCAAACTAATAGAAGCGTGTTATAATTATTTTCTTAACTACAGGTGACCCAGAGGCTGTGCAAATCCAGATCGTGGGGAAAAAATCTGCTGATGGTGAGTAGAAAATTTAATTGCCACTGCAAAATAGTTTTTTCACAAAGACTCTTGGCTGTTTAGCTCAAGATTTTTCAAGATTCGGCTTATCCAACCTTTAATAAAAATCATTTTATTTTTCGTTCTCATGAAATTATACAGCTGAGATGATGTTGTCTTGATCCTGTAAGCTGCTAATGGGACTTTTTGTTTCTTTGCGACTTTTTTTTTTTTGATTGCTTCTCTTTTTCCCCCACCTCTCCACAATAGCAGACTGTGAGGAACATGTTAAGCATCTAATACATATTCTACTGCATGCGAATTGAGCCAGCGCCCAAACTGTCTCAGAGTCGCCTAATGTTTTGGAATGAAAGTCCCAGTTTCATTGGTATTTGTGAAGTAGACAGTGACTCTTTAAATAGCTTCTGCCTGGGTTTTTTTAAATTTAAAATGCTGTAAAAGTAAATTTCACTTAAGCCTCTAAGGGCTCATCGGGTCAGATGAAGTTTAGAATTCATCTGTTTCAGTAACCTCTGCATATAAAGGGATTGTGGGGGTTAGCACAACACCCAGTCGCCTTTACTCCTCCAACTTACAGCTTACAGTTAAATACCCATTTAAAGCTGGGGGGGGGGACTTTCCCCAGGGCCCGATAAAATCCCAAGGTTCTCACTAAGGCTCAAACTAGGGACTCCTCCAATTGAGCACTCTACACCACACACAGGCTGTAGTGTGCACTAAAAGCTGAAAAAAAAAACAACTTTTGTTTGTCATATCCTAATATATAGGTCAGAAATCAAACACTGTGCTCAATGCATTGATGATCTGTGTGGATGTGGAACACCAGCCAGTACCAGCTGCTATTGGAGCCCATTTCACCTATTACCCTGTTGTCATGGTAATGGGAAACAAACTCCGTTCCAGTGTTTTACTTAACTGGCTTGAAGTGAGTTTGTGTTGTTTTTTTTTTTATATTTTAAATAATATTCATTTTTTTCCTTCATTAATAAATATTGCATGCTTTTGTGCTTTATAAGTCTCAACATTTTGAAGAAATAGGTTAATCTAGCTGTGATAATTATCCCCCAAAAATTTTTTTTTTCTAGTTGATAAAAAATATTTTGGTAATGTGCACTTAGTATAAGAAAATGGAAGTTAAATCAAGAACCCTGCTGTCAAAATATCATAAGCTTGAAATTGAAGAACAGTTTATTTCTCCTTCTTCCGTCCCCTCAAGACTTCTGCTTTTACATTTTGAAACATGCTACCTGTTGATTGGCGGTTCAATAGTATCAAATAATTAATCAATTTTATAATCGGATTCTTGTTAAAATAATAAAATTCTTTTAACATCTTGTCATATTCCTAACAGCGCCATTTTGATTGTCACACAAGCCCCTTTTTGCTCTCCAGCAATGACCTGAGATGGTTGTTAGCTTGTTGTTCCACCAAAGATATTGGTCAGTGATCTTTACTTAAGACTAATTTGTAAAGGCCATGTTTACAAATGATACACTGTCTAACAAAAAAGTGTTCA
Source organism: Bulinus truncatus (assembly GCA_021962125.1). Lineage (NCBI taxonomy): Eukaryota > Metazoa > Mollusca > Gastropoda > Planorbidae > Bulinus > Bulinus truncatus. Next base: position 5,215,441 of record JAGDYQ010000037.1, on the reverse strand, counting down.
CTCTTCAGGGCCTAAAGCTGTTCCAGTTCTCCTGCAATATTCATTGCAAAATCTGTGTGAAGGCATCAGTACCATTGACTGCACATTCGAGTCTTCATTTTGTAAGGCGCTCTGGGAAAGGTAACTTTTTAATGATTCATAATTATCTCCCTTTTTTATTTTCATTTCTTGGATACTTCCATTAACCCATTGGGAAAAACTAGAGATACCCTGCAATTACTGAGGGTTTTTGGGCTTGAGCAAAAAGTTTGGGGGAAAAACAGGTGGGTGCACAAAAACGCCTGTAACTTTTAAAGTAATAGAGATAGCTCCTTAAAAGTATACATTTTATTACATAGACATTAATTATCTTTCAATCTGTGAAAGAAGTAAAGTTGTACAATTGATGTATAAAAGTTATTAGTCAGAAAAGTATGACGATTTTTTTTTTCAATTTAGATTTTTTAAACCCTATTTTCAACTGAAAATTTTATTCGGAGGTTATAAAAATAGCCTATAGGTATATTGAGATAAAATAAACAGCATTCAATTTCCGTTACAACAGTTTAAGAATTGCTAAAGTTGATCAAGATTTGATAATGTTGTTATGAATTGAAAATAATCACCATTTTTATTGGAGGACCTGAGTGTGGGCTGTTAATATAGAAAATGATCAAAAACCATTCATGAATTTGTGTAGAAATTATTTCTCTACAAGAATTTATAGGTTACAATGCAATACATCAAGAATAAGGTATAGAAATCTATCGATGAAGTGGATTGTTGTCAAAAATCTGCATCCGTAATGGTTAATAAAACTTGTTGTTAATGGTTTAGTGAATACATTGTAATAAAGTTTTAGTAATATTGTTATATTGTTCAATCTTGTTTATACAGGATCCACAACAGTTCCACTCCACCGACTTCAGTCGAACAGGATGACGTGGACAGATTTGTCGAGGCCCTGGAAAGTCACCTAGAATACACCATGCACATTGTTTTTAGCGTAAGTATATCAACCTCATGGCTTTGAGCATTATTTTTCATTTTATAACATTTGTATCTAGAAGTAAAGATTATGCTTTAAAAAAAAATATGTTGCAGCTCAGGAATTGCGTTATCATATACTTTTAATATTTTTAATTCACTCCATCACAGAAACTGTCTCTATCAGAAGTGGGTACACCACTGGCCTATGTGTCAAGCCAAGGTAAAATTAAGGTAAAACTTTTCCATACAGTGTTAACTTAACATTTGAAGTTTGGCTCGTCAGTTTGTTGTAGGAATAAAATTTTAAAATAAGTTAGAATATACTTGAATTTGTACATAAATGTTCAAATCTGTTAGTTTAACACTTCGCATAACATTAAATATTGCAATTTTGATAGTTCATTGCTTTTTTCCTCAATCCACCCTTCAGTGTGGTTTATTTTATATTTTGAACAGCTATTCACGTCAGAAGGCATATTTTTAGCACTTCATCTGTTGTGCTCCGTTGCTAACGATCGTTTCATGGAGTTAAAATCAGTGTGGAAGAAACCAAGTGACAACGTCAAGTGTTAGTGACATCAGTTGTTTACCTGTGAATATGTTAATACATTTTCTTTTTATTTATAGCATTGTTATTTTGAATATTACTTTAGATTGTCATTGAAATAACAAACAAAACAATGACACTTTTTAAAAGTTAAAAAAAAATGTTTCATTTAGATTTAGTTTTTCTTATAAACATGGGAGCATTTTTAATACGAGTTTCTTTTATAATGTTTACCTACATTGACTGATTTATTTACTGTACAGACAGTAATTGTAAATAAATGTAAATAATAAAAACTCTGAGTGCATTTTTCTTTGTTATGAATCATTTTTATTTATTTGTTTATTTTTATCCAATGAGAATAACTGAAAATGTAGGTTTTTTTTTTTAAAAAAAAAACAATGCAATATAAACCAAATTTTGATTAGTTCTTAAAGCGACAAGAGCAGAATGTGATATTAGAATGTTTCGTTAAAAGCATTGTATTTTCATATCCAGAGGTACCTCATAAGTCAAATAGCTAGAAAATGTTGACTTTGAACGCAGTGTTTTGCCAGCATTAGCCCCAGAATCAGAATTTGCTTTGAAATTCAAACATTTTATCTCTGTGGTTATTTCAGCACTTTACTGAACCCCAGCACTTGTGGCACACTGCAATCTCCTGATTGTCAACGCATTAAATGTGACTTTGGCAACTTTTTTTAGACATTCAAATACGTGTATTCAATTTTTGACTTAAAATATAGATTAAACAATTTTTATACTTTCAAAAAAATATGTGGATTTAAGAGTAGATCAATCTGTTTCATATGATTTCTAAATAGGTTAAAAAAAAAACCACTGATGCGGAAGTTAAAATGTTTTGCAGCTCAACCCATTTCCAGGAATGGAATAGGTTCAATGTTTGAGTTTTCGCTACACATTAGCTTTGAATTTCTTTTTCCTTTAGATGTAACAAAAAGCAGTCAATGTTTCTCACTGCTCTGAGTAAAAAAAAATTACTCCACTGCAGAGATGATGCGTGAGTGTTGCTGGTCATAGACATATTTATAACAAATGCTATATTATGTAACTGTATTGAATTAATATAGTTAGCATAATCATTCATAATAAAATAACTACAAATTTAAATGTAAATAACTTTCATTTATATTTTAATCATATAATAATTTACACAAATATATAAATCTTTGTTTGTGATTTGTATACATCATAAAATCATCAATAAATTTGTCTCTTAAGAGTTATGATTCGGCAACACTCACAACTCGTCCCTGCTCCTCAGCAGTCTGGAGTTCAACATAGACAATAAACTGTTGGAAAGAATTGTTGCCTTAGATACCATGGATTTAGCTGGTGAAGAATGTTGGCTTTTACTGTAATACATCATTAAGAGACACTAATCTGTTGCCATAATTGAGACATAAAAAACTACCATCTTTGTTGGCCCATTATCAAATCTAGACTTCGTCTAAAAAAAAAACACCAGCTTTGAGTTTTAAGATTCTAGTCCTTGGAATTTGTAATGCTAAGGGAAATAACCGCTAACACCAACGGGCCTCGTCAGCTGTTTCCCATTGAATGAAGCACGTATGGGATGGGGAATAGAAAATTTATATCAGTCCTTCAATGTCTTGTAGCATTTATCGGGGTATAAAACTGATTTTCAATAAAGCTTTTTTCTTGATCATAATAATTTATTTCAGTTGTGTTGGGGAGTTGTGATAAAACTGGCTAGAAGTATTCTTGTTCGAAATCTTAGCCTTACAGTAGTTATTCTGTTCACACATCTAGCTGTTGAGAAAAAATTGTGGTGTGCGAAGTCTAAGCAAATTTACACTCGAGACCCTGGAAGAAAATCATGTTAACGCCGCCACTTGGGGTCTAAAGGCCCGTTTTTCCTATCAGACAGGCACTGCTCTTATGAAACCTCTTGTAGAGGTACTTTGTACTTGTTTAACCAAGAACATGTACTCCAGTACATTTTTGGAGTACTTGCACCTTGGGTACTTATACTCTCACTAGTATCCTAGGTACTTTTACTCGTACTTGAAAGTACTGGTCAGTTTTTTGGAACATCTCTGACAATTGATGTGTAGCTGTTACTTTTCAAAAATTCAAACTAAGTTCAGTCGCAACGAAACAAATCTTTTTTTTTTTGGAATCATTAACTGTGATCTGCCTATCATAACTCTAAAATTAAAAGAAAAAGCAAACTGCCCAAAGTAAACACGGTAGATAGTGTGTATATATTATATAGATCAGTGCTAAGATAATAGTGTAGCCTGTTTAAATAATGTTGACATGTGTCTAGATTAGGCTGGCATGTTTCCAGATAATATTGCCACTGACATATACAAGTGGTTTTGTCTTTATATTGCAATCAGGCTTAGGCTATAAAAAAAAAAGAAAACTGGGGGCTCCTCTTTCAGGGCCGGCCTTACTAATTGCGGGGCCCAATTTAGTGGATGCTTGCGAGGCCCCCCCTTCTATTTTTTTTACAATTACAACCTATTACTATTAATTAGATCATGCTAATTGGTGGGCCCCTGCCATGCGCGGGGCCCAATTTGGAGCAATCGGCCGGCCCTGACCTCTTCTTCCACAAAAAAAATAAATAATTATACTTTATAAAAAAAATTTACGAAAGCTAAGCCCTGACAAGGGTTCGGATAGACCCCCCCCCCTCACACACACACACACCTTGGCAACGGCCATGGTCAAGTGCAGGGGTAGGCAAACTTTTTAAACTCGAGGGCAACATTTTGTTTCGTAAATTTAATAAGCGGGCCGGATAAAGAACAGACGGATAGAGTGTATAAATGAGGTAATATAAATTAAGTGTAAACGTTATAGCATATAGGCTAGTGCTGTGTGTCACCGTAAGATTGCCCATGGCTGGTCTGGTATATCGAATGTCTATAATCTCTAGGATATTTCGTTGCTAACATAAAAAGACAAAACTCTAAGTCGCTCTATTCAAGATGTCGTTTTAACGTATCTTTTATGTAAGTTATTATTTATAACCTAAAATAGATTCCACCGCCCTTCCCCCCCCCCCACCCAACCAAAACCCATTTTGGGTGGATCAAAAACTCGAATTTGACATTTTTGAAATATTTGTTATGTCTATTTAAATTTCTCTTAAAATTGTTTATGTTTTTTTTTAATACATTTTCACTATTTAATACTTAAAATGGGATTGGTTGTAATGCAAAAAGCTTTCGATAATCAGCTTACTGAAAACAGCGATAATCTAATTGGATTATTTATCAACCAAACGATTTGATACCACCGCATTAGTTTGTCAGTAATCTACCGGCTTACTTTACTACACCCTAATTCGCTTGTTACCAGCGAAGCTGAATTTTTTTAATATTATTTTAAAGCGTTTATACGCAAAGGAAGAAAACATGGAAACAAACCTATTTAAATGACAGAAATGAGGTCATGGTACCCAAACTCCGATACACCCTCAGACCCAAAGCCCTTCTTGTGTTTCTCTGGGCCCCAGATAAATGTCCATTTTTTGAGGGCCCTACGTAAAGAAGCCCCAGTTTTCAAAGATTATTAGTCGCCAAATATTGGGCAAAGGCAGCCGTTATAGCGTTTTTGTTTAGGGCTACCAAATGTACTTCTGCGATCAGCCCAGAGGCGTACCTAGGGAGGGGGTTCAAATTAGAGCCACCGGACCCCAGCTTGAAGGGGGCCCCCAAAGTTTTTTTACATTACATATTAAGTACGTTATTACTTGTCATGGTGTCGAATGTCAAAATGCAGGGGCCCCCAAAGAGGCCAAGCCCCCTGGGCCCCCAAATCCCTAGGTTCGGTACTGTATCGGCCTCAAAAGTACCTTCCTTTAAAACCCCCGCAAGAGCGGCTATCAAAAAAAGATAAATTCAGTAGGAACGCTGGAAATAAAATCAGGGGTTATTACATTGTTACAGAGAAGATGAGCGTTAGGGAGCCATTTATGTGGCACTGTAATCATTTACCAGGAAATGAGCCAGAAAATATTTCTTGGTCGCTTTGAATACTTTGATTATATCTGCTGGTTAAATAAACAAACAAACATTTATAACGACTGAGTGGCCCTCACATTAACTTTCCCCCCTTTTTGAAAAAAAAAGACAAATCTATACCGGTTACCAAATATTTATAACCCCTGCCTTTATGCCAACCCAACAAGTAACTATGATTCATAAAAAAAATTAAAAAAAAATCTCAAGTTTAAGAGAAAGTTTTCATATTGACCCGAACCAATATATAAAGTCACACATATTATCTGCAGCGCTAGATACCTAACCAAAAGTCATAGCGTGAAAACTCCAACCTGATCAATGCCGTATAAAAGTTCAAATTATTGATTTTTTTTCTCTACACCCGATAATGAATTGTTGGGGGTACTGACATTTAAAGGGGCGGTCGGGTATGGATTCTTCCCCCCCCCACCCTTGCCCAACTCAGCATTATTCGATACCAACATTAAAAAAAAGTTGAATGGTTCTTTATCTGTAAAAAATCTTTAATTTTCTCCAAGACATTCGGTTGGCTTAATAATTAAACTACAGGGTACACAACGAAACGAAATACGAGATCCGTTCATTTCAAGAGACGTAAAGAGTTTATTTTTATTCTAGCCACCAGCTCTAGTGTGTTTGTATGTATATGTGTGTATATTGTGCTAGGATATTTTTTAACGGTGTGTTATAATATTCTTACACCGTGCTGACACAGGGATACTTATTTGTGTGTGTTCGCGAGTTATAGTTGTGGGTGGTAAAAATGAATGGAGATGTAGAGAGTTCAAATAGAACAGTGTAGTACATTGTTTGTGTTTATATTTCTATGTCCGTGGATTCTTTCCAAACAAGTTTTTTTTTGTTCCTCTTTACAACTTAAAACTTTTCTGTTGATTTTTTTTTCGGTTAGGTAAAACTGGGAATCATTATAGCAATGACTATAGCCTAATACATGACATAAAACAAAATTATGCTTTAGTTGACTGTATGCCTATATAGGCTCAGGAGTACACCTCGTACTGTATATCAGTATTACAAGTGTTCAGTAAATGAGTGATATCTAAAAACTACATAAAGAAGCTAACGATAAACTTCAGTCAGAATCAGGTAAGACAAGGTAAGAACTGAGCTGGCCAATCAACTTTTGAAAATATTATTATCATCACGGGGGGGGGGCGTGACAGCCCTGCCCAGGGGCCCGAAATTCCTGTCGGTGGCCCTGTATATATATGAGATGAGTGAAAGTTGGGGGGGGGGGGTAGAAAAGACACGAAGAAAAAGGGGGAGAAGTAAACAGAAAGATAAAGGGGGAGGGGAATAATGATAGACAGTGTATGCCCCATTGGGAGTTGGCATTAAGATCGGCACGCTCCTGAGGTTCTATCACCTAGACCCCGCATAGTATGCACGCCTCTCAATGCCACCCGGTCTACAGGGATAAATGGCATAGAGATGTAGACTTATCTAGACGGTTATATATTAGTCTAATATGCCATCGGGGCAGATGAGGTGATGAAGTTCACCTCTTTCTGTAAACTCGGCATATGAAAGGGACTGCATGGTTAGCACAACAACGCCTACCCGCCTTTACATCCCTAATTATTGTCAGGGTACTCATTTAAAGCTGGGTGGACCTGCGGGACTTTAACACCTGGGCGGAAAATGTCCTCCTTGGTTCTCACGGTGAGTCGAACACGAAAAACGTAGGCCGATATATGCCATATAGACAGACAGACAGACAAACTAGACTGTTTAATAATTTAGCCAAGTAAGATAGATATGAGAGAGAAATCTTTAAACGTATTCATGCACCAATATACGAGGAGTCTCTTTTTACTGGCTTTATATAAACCAATTTTTATGATTTGGTTCTTCGTCCATTCAAAATGATTAGAAAAAACAAAAGGGCGAATGCCTGAAACTGGAAACGGGAGAACCACGAGACCTGCAACCAATCAGAGATCGAGGAGACCCAGTGTGGCAACATCAGATGTGAGTCGGAAGGAAAACGCCCGCAGACGCTCCGAGCTGCCCAATGACGTCACTATAACGGACAGACACGTCACACCCGATGAACTGTTTGGACCAGGGTCGCCGGAGAAACCTTCCCCGTGGGTACCTTTCTTTATCATACAAAATATTTTTTTTCTTATCAGAGGGGGGGGGTCACATCTGGCTGGCCAGGGCCCTAAATGAGATGTAGAGCCAAAGAAAGAAAGAAGAAGACAGTTGTTTTTTTCATTGAATATTGTCTCCCCTTTTGCATTTGCCAGCTGAAGAACAGCGAGTCTGAACTCCTTAAGGAAATACAGACAAGTCGGCTGCCTAGGACTTCTGATTCTGGAAGGGGGGGGGGGAAGGCCTGACTCTTATTTTTTCAGTCACAATGAAGGCTGATCTGAGCATCTGAGCGTTTGTCCCGGGTCTAAAATGATTTAACAGTTGACGTTTGTGGTGGGGGGGGGGGCTTAATTTTTCAAAGACTGTTTGAGTTTCAAGCGGTGTGGTGGGATTCTGCTAAGGGGGCGCCAAAATAAACCGGTAAGAGGCCATTCACTTATTACGTAACGCTTTTCAATTTGATTTTCACCCCCCCCACCCATCTCCCCCCCCCCGGCATAACGCCTTTTTACCATTTTTTTTTTGCATTGCGTGTCATGACTTTGCCAACCCCCCTCCTCCCCAAGACGTTACATTATAAGTGAACGGTCCCTTAAACTAACAACCTGTGATCTCTACAAACGTATATACAAGTATGTATTCTGGTATAAAAAGATCTTGAATAACTCGATAATTAGACAACTAGATAATTAGACAACTTGATAATTAGATAACTTGATAATTAGACAACTTGATAATTAGATAACTTGATAATTAGATAACTCTAACCCCCTACAAGTTTCGATACGTCGTTTCGTCTGTGTAGTAAGTAGTGCTTATTATATTTAACATTAATTTCTTTTTCTGTATATTGAGTAACTTTTTATTTTGAATCGTCATATCTCTGTGATTGGTGGTCAAGACATTCAGCTATACCCCATTAGTTTAAAATGCCATTAGACGTTTTTTGTCGGTTAAGTGTTGCTTACTTCCTGTAGTATTCATTTGAAACATATACGACCCCCCCCCAACCCCTGCACCCAGCTTGTGTGGTCTCTGGCAGCCAGGAAACGGTAGATAAAGTGGAATCGCGTTCATAATAAAGACACCTCCCAGTTTCTTATCTACTTAAGCATTCTCACCACTTGAGGTTCTAATAAGCCTATTTTAAAAGACTAACCTATGTATATTAATGCATTTGTTCTCAACAACTGCAAGTGCAGATATTGATGACGTAATTGTACTCTTTTTTTTTTTTTAATTTATTTTCTTTGTTAGTGATGAAAGTATCGTGAATGAAGGTGGGCGGAAGGTCAGCGGACGTCCACAAACTAGAGCCCAGGATGTACGTAGCGTACATTCATTAGCTGCTGATCAAACCTCGCCTCTGACGTCAGTGTCCAAGTACCACACGCCGCCACAAGACTCGGCGAACACCGCGGTCTCCGCACTTGGCGACTCCGGCCCTCCGAGCAACCGGGGTGGAGGGGCAAGCAGCATGGACGGGAGGAACACGGCGGGCGCTGGCGTGGGCGTAAACGGTTTCCTCCCCGTAAGGAACGTGAACCCTCCCCGCTACGAGCCCAGGCACAGCTCCCTGTCCAACCGGTCATCGCTCTACCACTCGGGCATCGTGGACGAGAACCTGATGATCTCCAACACGAAGCTGGATAGCACCCTCCTGATGATGTTCGCCCAGGATCCTTACCCTCACTGGGGCGGCGGGGCCCCCCTTGCCGCGACGCCATCCATCGCCGGCGGTCAATCGGATGAGATCAGCATGGCGCCGGTCATGTGGCGGGTGCACCCCATGGATCCCGTGCAGAAGGAGACGCTAGAGCGGGAGATGACATTCATAGTGGACCGAGTTAATCCGCTGGACATCGTGGACGGATTAAGCAGGCTGGGCGTCCTCACCAGCATGGATATCAATCAACTCAACAGGTTCGAGAAACTTTTTTATTTGTGTTGTTAAGTCTTAAAGGGACGGGTGGTCGAGAGGTGTAGAGCGCTTGACTGTCGACCGGAGGGTCCCGGGTTCGAATCTCAGTGAGAACCTCGAGACTTTTTCAGGTCCTCAACAGGTTCGGGGTTCCCCAAGTCCACCCAGCTTTAAATGGGGTACCTGGCTTAAACTTGGAGGAGTAAAGGCGGCTGGGCGTTGTGCTAACCACACAATCCCTTCATATGTCGAGGTTATAGAAATCGATGAATTCTACACTTCATCTGCCCCGATGGCCCGTCTAGGTTTAGAATTCTATTTGTTTTTTTTTTGTTTTGTTTTTGTTTTTTTTACATTGTGAAGGGAGAGAAGGGAGTTTAAGAACTGGGGAAATTAAATCCAGGTAAATTACCCCAAATGGGGTAAAAAAATGTATTTAAGGGGGGGGGGGTAATTTGCCAGGGGAATATTTTATAAAAACAATATTGGAAAGTTGCTCTGCCCCTTCCCCGTCTGGGGTGGGGTGGGGGGTGAAATAACATTGCGCAGTAATAAAAAACAGCATAACATGTAGCACTGTGTAATAAAAGGGGGGGGGGCTGGCAATGCTGTGTGTGTGTGTGTGTGTCTTAGTCAAGTGTTTTGAATTATTTCGTATGTAAGTGTAAACTGGACGAAGAGGACATGTTATGTTTACGAATCGGATGTCTGTACAGTAGAGACAGTGGCATCATTTTTGTGGGGAGGGAACGGAGGGGGGGGGGAGGAGAGAAGGGGTGACTAAAGAAAGCGGCCAAGGCTCCACACCTGATGGGGCGGTGAGCTGTATAAATAAAAAACTATGATACCCGCCTAGCGCCCCGCGTATGATACCTTCTTTGCCTTGTGTCCCTGCGTTCTGCCCCCTCCACCACACCCACTGGACACTTGTGTGTAAATGCATAAAAGTATATGTGTGTTGCAGCTGTGTATGTGTGTTGCAGCTGTGTATATATGTGTTGCAAGTGTATATGTATGCTGCAGCTGTCCTATATGTGTTTTGCAGCTGTTTATATTTGTTGCAGCCGTCTATGAGCATTTTAGTTGTGTATGTGTGTTGTAGCTGTGTCTGTGTAGTGTAGCTCTGTATGTGCATTGTAGCTGTGTATGTGTATTGTAGCTGTGTATGTGTGTTGTAGCTGTGTGTGTGTTGTAGCTCTGTATGTGCGTCGTAGCTGTGTATGTGTGTCGTAGCTGTGTATGTGTGTTGTAGCTGTGTATGTGAGTTATAGCTGTGTATGTGTGTGTAACTATGTATTTGTGTTGTAGCTATGTATGTGTGTTGTAGCTGTGTATGTGTGTGTAACTATGTATTTGTGTTGTAGCTGTGTATGTGTGTTGTAGCTGTGTATGTGTGTAGTTATGTATGTGAGTTGTAGCTGTGTATGTGTGTGTAACTATGTATTTGTGTTGTAGCTGTGTATGTGTGTTGTAGCTGTGTATGTGTGTAGCTGTGTATGTGAGTTGTAGCTGTGTATGTGTGTGTAACTATGTATGTGTGTTGTAGCTGTGTATGTGTATTGTAGCTGTGTATGTGTGTTGTAGCTGTGTATGTGAGTTGCAGCTGTGTATGTGTGTGTAACTATGTATTTGTGTTGTAGCTGTGTATGTGTGTTGTAGCTGTGTATGTGTGTTGTAGCTGTGTATATGTGTTGTAGCTGTGCGTGTTTAGAAGAGAAACTTTTTTTTTTCATAAATAAACATAGACATTATTACATTCTGTATAACCAAAGAGCATGTACTAAAATTTCTGGCTTTATGTACATGTATGATCAATATGTGTACATGGAGAATTTCAGGTGTGTTAATGGAACATTGTTGTACACAAAGTTCCCCGATGAAGCCTACACAGATGAAGAAGAGTTCACTAGTTATCGCCCCTGCTACTCTTTTCTATAAGATTGCATGTCTAGTACAATGCCCAGCCGCCTTAACCTTTCCCCCCTACTTATGTCAGGCTAAGTGGACTTATAGACATTGATCAGACCCCCAAAAAAACTCCTGGCACTCTACACTCGTCCCACTAGCGCACAAACTCACTGTTGTACATACATCTATAAATGAGTGTATTCTTGTGTTAAGTTAAAAGAAAAATTATCCAGCGACCAATAACAAGCAAGAAAAGAAATAATGTTTTTGCTTGTGTCGTTCCAGAATTCAAGGTCAGGGTGGCAAGGCCGTGACCCGGCTGATGGTCAAGACGCTTCAAAGACGTGGACAGAAAGCCTATCCAGCATTCCTTCAGGCACTACAGTCCAGGGGCTACCTGGATGTCTGTGAGAGGGTGATGGAGTCTGAGCGCGCCCTCAGGCACGGGATGAGGATGGAGAAACCACTAACTGATTGGGTGAGTACCATTGGTCAGTGGTCAGTAGACGACGTAATAGGCAGTTACGTTTTATATTCTATTATGATAAAAATTATAGAGCATAATTTTTATAACATGTATAATACTGTATGTATTTACGTTTAACTACAGGACAGTTATAACAGATTATCTCCCCCTTACCACACATCGCCAGCATTTAGGAAGAAATTGTCTCCCCTGCCAACTGATTACAATCAGTACCCGTTGTACAGTACATTTCCACTCAATGCATTCTCTCCCCTGTATACTTCACCGTTGTCCGAACCTGCCACGTTCGCATACCCTGTAGCGTCCAGTCAGATGAATGGGTTCACGGGTAGATTATCCCCCTTACTGCAAGAGCCAATCAAATTGAGCCAAACGGTGCAAGAACCAATCAAACTGAACCACATAGAGAGACAATTGGATGTGTTGAAAGATGAGCTGAAAGATTTGCATCAGGACATGCGCGACTTGAAGTCGGCGTTACGACAAGGTAGGTCAAACACCATTTGCACGGACTGGTCAACATAATATCTTTCTCTCTTTACTCTACCTTACATCAATTCACTTTCTAGCATATCTATCTATCTATCTATCTATCTATCTATCTATCTATCTATCTATCTATCTATCTATCTATCTATCTATCTATCTATCTATCTATCTATCTATCTATCTAACTGACTCTCTGTCTGACTGTCTGTCGGTCAAGTAATAATTTTGTAATGACTAACCACGATGCTATAAAAAGGCATAATGAAATGTCATGTCATAATAAAATGTCATAATAAAATGTCATGTCATAATAAAATGTCATAATACAATGTCACAATAAAATGTCATAGTAAATTTTCATAATAAAATGCCATGATAAAATGTCATAATATAATGTCATACACTTTCAGGTCATCAAGACACAAGGCCGGACGAAGGAAAACACGGCGCCACCCCTGTCCCAGAGCACCATCACAAAACGCCACAGCGGGGCGACTCTCCCCACCACGAGCGCATCGGCGGCGCGACACCGACGGGCGCCGCGCAAGGCGCGCCCCCCGGGGAGCCGAACGAGGTGACCGTCATGCTGAGCCCCGAGCAGGTGAAGGCCTACAAGGTCATCGAGGCCCAGCAGCTCAACCAGCACCTGAGGGGCCTGCAGGACGAGGTCAGGGCCCTTCACGATGACGTCACTGCCCTTTCAACCTCCAGATCTGTGAAAGGTAGCTTTTGAGTTATTCTCTTCATCTTGGCTAGCCCCCATTCCTCTCTCTCCCCATCATCTTCCCTAATTCTACATCTTTCCTCCAACCTGACAACAGAGCCATCCGTGGGGTTGCGAAATAAATATAAATTAAAATCTGTAAATAAACATTTCATTTAATTCATTGTAGTTTTTCTGTGCCAGTGTGTCGCGAAAATAAATAAAGCCAGCTGTCATACTCATGGGCGTCGCTAGGAATTTTTCCAGGGGGGGGGGCAAAAAATTTCCAGGTTGGGGGGGGGGCAAATAACAACTTTATGACATATTTTTTAAATGTAAGAGGGGGGGGGGAGCAAATGCCCCCCCTCTTATATGACACTTTTTCAAAATGTAGGGCGGGGCAAATGCCCCCCCTTGCCCCCCCCCCCATGAATACGCCCATGGCTGTCATACTGGTTTGCGAAAAGAAAAACCAAACAGGTGTCTTCTATGTGGGGGCTGAAGTGTAAAGGTTTGAGAAACACTGACCTATAGACTCATTATCTCACCACTTTTTCTTATCTCGGCGTCCTTAGTAACAGAACCCCACCCACCCCTCCATTTCACACGGGTCATAGATACAGCACCTTACGTGCCATATTTTACTAGGTTTTCATGTCGGCCCACACAGTATGATATATTACTACTCTGCGTATAGGCCTAGTTGAGGTTTTAGTTATAGTCTTCATATTTTTTTTTTATTTCTAATCCTATATATAGTCAAGTGCACGTGAAATGTTTCATTGAGCTTTTAATGGGGGAATCACTCCTGAGAAAAATACCCACTTTTAAAAAAAAGTCAAACATTTATGGTCTTCCCTTACATTAAGCGTCTTCCTTGGTTAACCCTTTAAAGATTGTATTTTCTATAAGACTAGGTGCTAAAGATTTCAGGTCATGTTCCTCTCTTTGTCAATTTTCATGTGTTTCCAGGGGGCGAACTTTGCGGCGAGCGCATCTGGTGCTAAACCCAAATTTGACACTTGTAACTTATTGTCCGTGTGTCCTCTCACGGGGCACAAGCTGGGTGCATCCATTTTATACTTGATAATAAGCACCGCAGAATATATATTCTGTGCTACAGACTCTAAACTATATTGCAATATTGTGCATTTTGTGAATTACAATATTGTGAACGATTGTTGACGGAGAAGGTTTTGTTTTCAGGTCAAAATAGTTTTTACTTTTTTTTTCTTTCTTTCTTTTATTAATATAATTATCAAACTAATATGATTTGTATTTTTTATTTTAATCTTTTATATATATATATATATATATATATATATATATATATATATATATATATATATATATATATATATAATCTGAGAAATATCAAATCTTCTACCATTGTCAAGTGTTTTCATTTTTTAACAAATTTACAGAAAGGGTAAAACAACGTTCTAAATTGAACACAATGACGTTAATTCTGCCTATAATTATGGATTTAAAAATAGTTTTATTGATTACCTTTACATATAAAACCTTTTTTTTTAAAACTAATTATCTACTTTTTCTTAATAGTATCCAGAAAAACTAAAATATTTCTTCTCACGACAATGGTGGAAAATTCTTCGCTTTGAGTGTAAATGGTGGCGGGTTAACAGATCCAAATTACTTGTGTGTGCTTGAGCTTAATGTAACTCACAGCTAATTACTGCCAGCAGAGCCGTTCTTACGTTGGGGGGGCGCTAGGTCTAGGAATATTTTTGGGGCCCCTATGCAACATTACATTGGAGAAGAAGAAAAAGGGGGTGGGGGGAGGGGGGCTAGTCCTAGGAATATATCGTGGGGCCCCTATGCAACATTACATTGGAGAAGAATAAAGGGGTGGGGGGACTTCTAAGCGAAAAAAGTTGTATCAAGCTTGCAGCTTGCAAATACTATGCCCCGATTTGATAACTGCCCCCCTACACCCGACCCCCGCACCCCCACAGCTTTAAATTTATTTTTTAAGGCTAATGCTAAATAAAGATCTCCGAATGGGGTCCTCTCCCCCCCCCACCCCAAGTAGCAAAGGGGAAGAGGGTAGGGGGGGCACTAGGACAGCAGCCTTGTTTGCCCATCCATAAGAACGACCCTGATTGCCAGCTGCTTAAACGCTTTAGCGCTTTAACTCTTTAAGGCTTTCACTCTTTAACGGCCTTTTGTTTTGTTTTGCGTGTGGGTGTGCGTGTGTGTTTAGCTTACCGTCGCTTACGTTTATAAGTTAATTTACAACCATTTTACAGGTGCTGCCACCTTAGGTATTTTACGTCGAAATGCAGGACACGATAGGTCGACGTGATGACAATCGCAATGCGCCGTGCACACGGAGCTGTCTTAACACATGGGGGCCCCGCACGGACACTTTTCCTGGGAAAAGGGTTGGGGGGTGTGGAGGCAAATGAGATTTATCACACGACAATTTGACAATTTATATTTTACTCTTGTAAGACGTTGCCTTGGGGGATAGAGAGGCATAACGCACTAGTTTACTCCACCCACTAGAACGACCCTGCATTCAAAGAAACAAACATAAGCGAACAAACATATAGAGATGCTATAAAATATAAAATCAAATGCACCCATAATTATTTACCAACATAAATGCATATATGCATACGTTAACACACTCCAACACATAATTAAAAACATACACACAGACATATGCACAAACTCTGAAACCATGCATTTGTGCACACAACACGCTTGCACGCGTACCAGAAATGAATTAAAGTATAAATAATTACTTAGCGTGCATAGTAACGATAAGTTGTTTGTAATATTAGTAGATCTAAGCTTTTAGAATGTAACTCTTTTTCTTACTAGCTAGCTCTGAGCCTCAAAGCTGCCAAAACGATTTCTGTAGAATTTATTTTTTTACCTCTATTTACATTTTCTAAAAAAAAAAAAATTCATTGACCTCGGAGAGGAAAGGCCCTAACTACGAGTGGATACCTGCCTTCCACTAAATGTACTCTCTTTGCCATCGTGTTTTCAGATGGGCGTCGGACCAGGACAGACTGGTCTCTAGGCGGCGATGATCGACCGACGCCTTTAGAGAGCAGCATCTCGAAGTCTTACCCCGAGCCCCAAACCCCACACACAATCATCGACAGGCAGGGCTCTTTCTTTACCATCAACCCCTTGCAAAAGGGCGACAACTTGCCCCGTAGAAACACGCACAGGGACTGCGATCCTCTGCCGACCCCCAGGTCAGTTAAAAAGATGAAAGGCCAAGGGGCCGGAGGAAAGAACCAGGACCGTAAGGCCGAGAGGTGGGGTCGTCCTGCTCGCGTGTCTCATGAGAGCCACGATCCTTTGCCGAAACCTCCAGATTCCCTGGACCTCGAAAAGAGCATCAACGAGCCTTCGGATTCAGTTGAATCCCCGCGAGCACCCAAGAAAATCAGCGTTGAGACGTCGAAGAAGAACACTCCGCGCATGAGTGGCGCAAGTGGTGGCGACGCAGTTGTAAAGCCTAAAGCCAAAACGAAAATCGAAACCGCCCCAGAAAAAGTGGATGCGCAAAACACACATGAAAATAGGAACCTTTCCCCGAAACGCACCCTCACGAATAACGACCATGAAAACATGAAACGTCTGACGGACAATGATAAATTTAGTTCATCAAAGAAAGGGGAAGATGAACTTTCAAAGGTTACGCATACAGATAAACAGTCTGGTTCTATTCCTGCAATGGATAAATCGGGACATCGAAAAACTGATTCTGGCACTGTAGAAATTGATGACACTAGAAGTAAACAAACTGAGCCGTTTGAAAATTCAGAAGGGAAAAATTCATCACAAAACGTTAATTCGGATGCGCACCAAATTAAACAACTGAAAGATCTGAACAATCGGGAAAGCCAGAAATCAAACAAGGCACCTTTATCTGTCCAGGATAAAGAGAATTGCCAGCCGGCATCGCCGAAACATGTACAAAAAACTGATCCGTCGCACCAGCCTTTATTAACTTCGCGAGATACCGTTAAACAGATTCGTCAGGGCGAAGGGCGGGGTAGCCCGACACACAAGCGGTCTAGCCAGGTGTCGTTGATCAAACAGAAGGTCAAGGACGAAAGCACTGGATACTACGGTCAAGACGCATCAGTCAAAAGAAAGCGCCACCTTCAGCTGCATCGGCGGACAGGGATCGTGTTCGCCCTGGGCACATTTCTCCCAGCGCAGACACATACAGTCAGACTGAAGCGAGCAGCGACGATCACAAACCAATACAGCCTGCCACCGGTCTAAAGCCGGAGTCCCTGCCCACCAAGGAAGTAGACTACGCCAACGTGGGACAGCTGACCAGTGACCTGCAGTCCAAAGTCAGGACGCTGAAAGAAGAAATCGCAGCTTTGAGGGCCCAGAAAAACGGTTGGTATTCCATTAACACTTTGGTAGCGATAATTCTATTGTAACATTAGGGCGTCTGCCTATTTTTCTAAGTAATGTGTTAAGTTTTTTTTTCTGTAACTAAAGTTATAGGTTCAAACATGTTATAAGTAAAAGTATGTGTTATGGCAGACCAACGAGCGCCATTTTTTTTTAAATTCTGTGTGATAAACGCATACTATGTATCTATCATTGCTGTGTTGCTTTTTAAAGCTTTTATCACTGACCTTTATTCGTAAACAATATACATAATATGGCATACCATACTTATTGAGTTTACCTTTTGCACTTACTTATATGATTGTATCCATCCTGTAACACTCCTGATGACGTATCCCATCCCATTATAACCGCGGTTGTCAACGGAAGATACGCGTATCCCAAGGCGTACGACGGGAAAAAGGTTATTCAGCGACATGTAATTTTTGTTTTAAAACAACCAAGAGTTTGGAGAAGGTCGCCAGTCTTGCTGCGTGACTCATCCCCAAACCACGTGCCCCGAGTATCGCATTATAAAAAGTTGAGCACATCCCATTGTGATAATAAGCTCATTTATTCGCGAACTTACGCGTCAGGGTTAACCGCGGACATACTTTCGCACCCCTTATTGGGGTACAGTCGCGAAAAAGGTTGAGAACTGCTGCACTGTAATGTTTCAAACTAACACACACTGAGCTATACCTGTGTATTAGATAGAATGCGACGGCTTAATTTTTTTTATTTGTTCCATTTTACTCGCTACTTTTACAATTTTCAGCTTTCGCAGATGAAGAAAAAAAATTATATTCTTGTAGTGACTAATTAATGAAAAATATGCGGAAATTGTTATTGTCGTAATGGTAGGCGAAATATATCAGAATTATAAAATTTTTTACTGATTTTTGTTTTTTACAAATATTTACGAATCATCTCTTCAAGCATACAAAAAATTTAATATAACATGATTTTATTTTTCAAGAAAATATTTTTTTAGGCTGCTGTGAAATTAATTAAAATTAATAATTCGAAGTAATGTTTAGAATAATTAACGATAAATTGGGTTTAGGAGCTAATGAAAAAAACGAATCAATTTTGTCTGAAGTTATTCTGATATGTTGTTGTTTGTTTTTGAATCGTTTAAACGTCTTAAAACCAACGAACGCAAATGTTCAAGAAAACGAACTTTCTAAGTAGTGAACACAAATGTTCAAGAAAACGAACTTTCTAAGTAGTGAACACAAATGTTCAAGAAAACGAACTTTCTAAGTAGTGAACGCAAATGTTCAAGAAAACGAACTTTCTAAGTAGTGAACACAAATGTTCAAGAAAACGAACTTTCAACGTAGTGAACGCAAATGTTCAAGAAAACGAACTTTCTAAGTAGTGAACACAAATGTTCAAGAAAACGAACTTTCTAAGTAGTGAACGCAAATGTTCAAGAAAACGAACTTTCTAAGTAGTGAACACAAATGTTCAAGAAAACGAACTTTCTAAGTAGTGAACGCAAATGTTCAGGAAAACGAACTTTCAATGTAGTGAACACAAATGGTCAAGTAAACGAACTTTCAATGTAGTGAACACAAATGTTCAAGTGCCAGGGCCGTGCTGGTCTAGGACGACGCGCCGAGCATCGTCGTGGGCAGTGCCGCCGAGAGGTGGGGGCAGGGGGGGGCAAATGCCCAGGGGCCCGGACTGAGCTGGCCAATCAACTTTTGAAAATATTATTATCATCACGGGGGGGGCCATGACAGTCCTGCCCAGGGGCCCGAAATTTCTGTCGGTGGGCCTGGTCATGAGCCCTTTGGGTTGGGTAAAAAAAATGTCATTAACAAAATAAATCAATATAAAAGCTATTAACTGCTTATAAATGTGAAATGTAAATTTTATTCATTATTAATGTTTAACCATTTTTAATTACTTAATTAAATAAGATTTACAAAGAGCCCGAAATACCAGCCCAATGGAATTCGCCCAAATAACGCGGCTAACCGCCAATCTGGCTCCGATGTTGAAGCCTTTTTTTTAAAACCACTGCTCGTCATGTCTCTTTATGTCCCAGCAAGACCTTGCTATGTGCCCTCAGGCCATCTGTTGTTATAAACACACCGTCTACTCCTAAGTTATTTTTATTTACATTTGAATTGAGAGAATGCCTAAAAAGTTTCTTATTTATCTTTGGTAATCATGTTACTATTAATAACTGACCTACATTTCAATTATTTTTAACTTACATGTGGACATATTCTACAAAACAGTTAATATCTTCTATAACTTTATTTTTTTTTTAATGCTCCTACTTTTTTTTTTTCAAAGTTTATTGTTGATGTCTTTCAATTAGCTGAGACATCGAGGTCACAGCCGGACAGCAGCAGACGAGAGCAAGAGACCCAGGCGCACAGGTTGGATCGGCAGTTGGGTGACCTTTACGGTCAGCTCAGGACATTACGCGGCGACGTGTCCCAGCTCAAGTCAGGTGAACCGGTGTGAATTGTACATGTACTGGGTGATCCGTAGCAATAGCCGCTCCATAGCGCCTTACGGATAGACAAAACTAGGCGACCATCATGGGATCCGCCCCCCTCCCTTCCCCACTCCCCCACACAGGCTAATAGTCTCTCTTAAACAATACAAATTCCTAACAAATATCTGACTTCGTGATTATAGCCGTAGCTAGTTGTTGTGCTCCCTGAGCGAGTTGCCTTTTTTTTTTGGCGCCCTCCTGTCAATCTGAAAAGTGCAAAAACATTTTACAGCGCTCTTTCTGCACGTCTTAATAGTACGCAGCCCCGTAGCGTGAAAATTCTACAGCAGGGGCCAGGCCATTCTACAGCAGGGCCAGGCATTCTACAGCAGGGGCCAGGCATTATACAGCAGGGCCAGGCATTCTACAGCAGGGGCCAGGCTTTCTACAGCAGGGACCAGGCATTATACAGCAGGGGCCAGGCATTCTACAGCAGGGGCCAGGCCAATAGCAGGGTGGGGCCAGGAAATAAATTGTACTAAGTAGAGAAAACAAGCAGGGGGTCAGACAAAACGCAGGGGGGGGGCTTCCCAGCCCCCCACCACGCAAACTTAGGGCCTGATAGTAGGCGCCATGTGTGGCCGCACACCCCACAGTACCCTTCCCACACTACACAGTCCGTGGGGTATATCTCCCTAAAAGTTTACATTTAATTTATATTCGTTCGTAAACATTTCCTCTGTCTTCTCGCGAAAGTTTAAGAACCCATTTCGGCTCGCGATTCAGACAGCTTGCCTACCCCCATGTTCTAATACATCATGCACATTTTTTTGCTGCCCATGAAACAGAGAAACAGAAGAGAGTGGTCATCGCAGAGCCGGGCAGCAGTGATGGTCAGACGAAGACAAAGCCCGTCGACGCAGCACATCAGGTTCGGCCTGTGACGACGCGGCAGACCAACTTGCCGGTCAAGCAGCAGGCCCCGGACGACAGGAGGAGGTCATCGCCCGCCCACCTGAGCCCAGACGATACGGAGGGCGCGTCCACCGCACCACGGCGTAGTTCTGAAGGTACACGAAATGTTTTTTTTAAAGGTTATATTTTACAATATTTGCAAAGATTAGCATAAACATTGCAATAATGATGTAACCGTAATAACGTATCTTGATTGTCTACCTCAGTAAGAGATGAGATATTGCATCCATTTTTTCTGTCTACCACCTATCTACCATAGATCAATCTATAATCAATTATCTATCATCTTTCTACAACAAATCAATCTATAATTAATATGTCTATCATCTATCTACCAAATACTAATCTATAATTAATATATATACCACCTATCTACCATAGATCAATCTATAATCAATTATCTATCATCTTTCTACAACAAATCAATCTATAATTAATATGTCTATCATCTATCTACCAAATACCAATCTATAATTAATATATATACCACCTATCTACCATAGATCAATCTATAATCAATTATCTATCATCTTTCTACCGTATATCAATCTATAATCAATATATCTATCAATTAACTTTTTATCATGTATCCATCTATAACCAATCCATCATCTTTCTATCCGTCCACCCAGTGTTTGTCAATCATTCTCTCTATCTGTCAGCTCATCTTTCAATCTATTTATCTGTCACTTGATCATCCATTATATCAATGTATCTATCAATCTATCATTTCTTTAAATGAATCAAACTAATTAATTATCAAAACACCTGTCAGTCAATTACAACATAACCAGTAGCACACTGTGTAATAAAAGGGGGGGGGCTGGCAATGTTGTGAGTGTGTTGGTCAAGTGTATTGAATTATTGCGTATGTAAGTGTAATGAAATGACATCCATTCGATCAATAAATGTATCAGTATATCACAATATATGCCAATCAATAAATCTATAAATGTATCCAGGGGGCGGATTTGGGTGGGGGGCATGCCCCCCCACCCCCAGTTACCGCAAGTTTAGGTAAGACATCATTAAATTATCGACATTTTTTTTTCTAATACCAATTTTTTCAGTTTTGGCCACCACCCCCCGGTCAAAGCAAGTTGTCTAGATCCGCCCCTGAATGTATATATCTTTTATTTGTCTTTTCTGTCTATTTATCTCTTTGTCTCTTTCTCTCCCCCCCCACCCCGTTTATAGATTCTTTTTGTTAAAGAATTCATTTCTGAACATTTCTTGCAGGGGACAAACTGGACACATCTAACAGAGGTAGCCGCATCACCACGCCCTCGGCCATCCTCCTCCCACCCGCAGATGGCGCCACTAAGTCCAGACGAATCACCTCCCCGCACACAGTTTTACCAGATCAGAGCCTGCCCTGGCCAGAGGTTACTAGAGTCAGCATCTCCTCATAATCTGGAAAAATCTATTAAATATTGATCTGTCTTTTTTTTTTCCAATCACTTAATGAATTAAATCAACGGAAACAACTGGCTTCTTAAGAAGAGCTACCTCCCCTACATGCTTCGCGGAGGATCAGAAAATCAATAACAATACCATACCTATATAGATCTATGAACAATACTATGGGAAGAAACCATTAGAGCACAAGAAGAATAGTTTCCCTTTGTGTAACTCTTCTTTTCTCTTTTTTTTTTCAAACTTGGCACCTATTTCCCCCCCCCCCCTTTTTTTCCCCCCAAATTTCAAGCGATTTATTTTAACAAGTACTTTAGAACCGCACACAGTTTTCTTATATTATTTGTAATATATTATAAAAAACATATCTGTTGAGCACTTTTCTGTGATATCTGTAAATAGAAGCAGTGTGTAGTTCTGTAACATTTTCGTGTCATTTTTAAGTAACTTTTTCATGTTTTTTCCTTTTTTGTAAATTTTACATTGCATTCATTTGCGTACATTATATTAAAAAGACTTTGTAATATTTATTTTTATGATTAAAAGTTAATAAAAAAAACACACACACACACAATTGGATAACATGTTCAAGTTGTTGATTGTTTTGTTGTTGTTTTTTAATTCATCTTTTTGAAAAATTTAAACTACAACAGTCCCAAGTTACACCAAAATTGTATTCTTATCACAGTGACTTGGTAGCCTTATACAATGTTGGAATTTATTTTCAACCCAAATATATATATATATATATATATATATATATATATATATATATATATATATATATATATATATATATATATATATATGAAAAGTTTTATACTTTCATTTATTGTCTTTGATGCTTGGCGAATATTTTAAAAAATAATTTGTGTAAATAAATATTTTGTATAAAAGTCTTAACCAGGCTCATAGGCATGGGCGTATTCATGGGGGGGGGGGGGGCAAGGGGGCATTTGCCCCCTACATTTTGAAAAATGTCATATAAGAGGGGGGCATTTGCCCCCCCCTACATTTTGAAAAAATGTCATATAAGAGGGGGGCATTTGCTCCCCCCCCCTACATTAAAAAAATGTCATAAAGTTGTTATTTGCCCCCCCCCCACCTGGAAAATTTTTGCCCCCCCCCCCTGGAAAAATTCCTAGCGACGCCCATGCTCATAGGCCCAATTCGTTGAAGTTTTTTTTATGTACAAACAAATATTTATGTAGCCTGAGCTGTAACTGTTTATTTACCATTGAAGTGAATCTGAAAAAAAGGCCTTATCTTATTGAGCTATACATATACTGGTCCTACAACCAGGGCCGCAACCAGAAAATAAAGGGGCCATGACAATTTCTGACAATTGGTGCAACTCTGCCCCCTTCCCCACAAAAAAACAAGACCCCGTATGCTCAGAAGTCAGAACAAGTGTTCAGTTTGCCTTTTCCTTGCGTCTATATACTGATAAATGTCACTTTCTACTTCCCCACCATAGCCAAAGCGAACATGGACAAGGAGAAGCTTCGGAGGACACAGGTAAACCATCGTCGCTGGGGCTCAGACCGGCACCTCTAAAAACCATTCTTTTCTAGCCAGTGCCGTAGCGAGCTTAACTCGCGCTCGGGGCACATTACCTTTTTAATACCTTTTTAGCGCCCCCCCCAATCGAAAACCATATAATATTATATGTAAAATATACCATTTAGCGCCTCTTTGTGAGTAGCGCCCGGGGCATGATGCCCCCCTCGATACGCCTCTGTTTCTAGCGGTGCAAATGATTGAGGATACATGCAGCCCACTCATGGAGGGGCCACTTAGAAACAATACAAAATTCAAAGCCGTCCTTGAGTCACATTGCCGTTTGTGTGGACTTAAGCCCCTGGAATGAAATATCCATGGAGCGCCTCTGGCTTTTACCCATACATGGCATATTTAGTTGTTGTTGTTGTTTTAGTCATTTCTTATCAGTAATGTGAGAGGGATAGAAGATATTGATACACAAGTGTGTTTGTATTGGTTGCTATGCAGCTTCTAAAAGTGTCTGTCCAAATATTTATAGGTTAGTGCCATCTGAAAATGGCAGACGCGGAAAAAATGCTAGAGGTTATGCACTACGTCAGAATTTCACTGTTTATTAGTTAAAAGCTATGTGAATTGTTCTAAAGCAAGTACAATAAAAAAAATAATTCGCCAAAATTTGAAAAAAAAAATAATAATCAATATTTCGTGCTTACACACAAAAAATAAATAAATCGATAACATCAAATTTACAAAGTAAAACTCCACTTTTTCAAGGTTACAAGTTTGGTGAAACATTTAGTTTCGAAGAAATCACCAAACTACGAACAGACTGTAAAAAAATAAGTTTAATGCAGCACAAAATATTCAGCCCGGTGTCTAATATTAAAGCAGCCGTTTAAAAATAACCGTAATTTATTGATTTGATATACATGACTAAAAAATGTGGCGTTAATCGTATCTATACAGAGAAGTTAACGACGTCGTTCGATTTCGGGGGCGGGCTAAGGAAAGGGACAGCGAAAGTTTGTGCTGAGATACTGACAGTGGGTGGGCAAATGGTGAAAAACAAAAATGATAACATGGGTCCATTGAATACAGTTGATATGAATGGTACATTTTATTGATTTCAAATGATATAGGTGTCACGAGAGTGTGTTGGGTGCAAGGAAAAATTTACTGTAAGTTTATATGAGGGTGTTGTATTTCAAGGATTCTCAAAAATTGAAATATACGGGCGCAAGAGGAAAGTACAGTGCCAGTCTAGGTGAGCTGCTGTGAATCAATGATTCTGAAATATTTGGAAAGCATTCGGTACAAGAAAAAGTTATTATCAAATATTGAGCACATCGGGTCAGGCCCGTAGCGTGCGGTGGGGGGCAGGGGGGACGCCCCCCTGAGTTTTGTCTGGCCCCCTCTGCTTATTTGTTCTACTTAGTAAAATGTATTACCTGCCCCCCTGCTATTGCCTGGCCCCTGCTGTAGAATTTTCACGCTACGGGGCTGCATCGGGTGTTTACAAGAGATGTCACGATGTAAAGTTTAGTTTGTGTTTACAAGAGATGTCACGATGTAAAGTTTAGTTTGTGTTTACAAGAGATGTCACGATGTAAAGTTTAGTTTGTGTTTACAAGAGATGCCATAGATCAGGATTCTCAAATTTTGCGAACATTGGGGACACAGAAAAGTTTAGTTTACTAAAATAAAATTTAATACTTTTATAGTTATAGTGGGTAAAAGAGTATCTTATGTATTCAAAACAAAATTACAATTTCCTGCTTTCTACTTAATTCTTCAGTGCGCCATTTCATTTTTACAAATTCTTTGAATATATATATATAAACATATATATATAGTAAAGTTCCCTAGAGGGCCATTGGGGCAGATGAAGTGTAGAATTCAACTGTTTCTATAACCTCGGCATATGAAGCCACCTTTACTTCGCCAACTTAAAGTCAGGTACCCATTTAAATCTGGGTGGACTTGTGGACACCTGGAAAAATTCCACGGTTCTTACCGAGGATCGAACCCAAGACTCTCAGGTCGAGTATCTAAACCACTCTGCCATCCGTCCCATATATACTGTGAGTTGTTTTGTTAACGTTAAACTGTGTAATACATAAGAAAATCTCAAACCCAGTGTATTAAAGTCTATTTGTTTTTGGCTCCCTGGATATGAGAGTACTTAATGATACGAAGTGAAATTTAAGCCCAGTTAATGTATTATTATTGATCTGTGGTTAGACTTAAAAAAAAATCTTTTCAAACAGACATGTATGTATGTCGTGAAGTTCTATTATTTACTTTTTTTTATATTCTGTGAGGGAAAAAGTTCAATAGATCAAGGGAACTTTTTATTTTTTTTATTTTTTTTGTTAGTTCAGTTGAATGCTGCATGGCATGGTTAGAGAGTTTATAGTGTTTGTGTGTGTGTAAGTGTGTTAGTAGGGTGGAGGAATGAAAGGAGGGGAAGGGTGGTAACTCGTTGTAGAGAAAGATAAGCCAGAAAGTAGTGCATTGGTTAAAAAGTTGTTGTCCCTTTGCGGTAAATACGAAACATGAAACCAAAACACGATAAATGCTAAGTGATTGTTGTATGTATGTATTATCATGAGGTTTATGGCCACACTGTATGTTTCACTAACGGTGCGGCATATGAGGTGTATTTATGTGTAGGTGTGTTTATGTCTTTTGGAAAGGACTGGTGTATGGCAGGCGTACCCGTGCCGTTCTAGGACACGCCCAGTTTTGTTTTGTTGTTTTTTTTAGAAGAAGACAGAAAAAAAAACATGGACGTCCTAAGGAAAGTTTAGAGGAAGCCGGTATGGCTGGAAAAAACAAAGTAGATTAATAACTTCTGTTGGATTTCATGTGGAATTTACTGGCGTGTCAAAGGTCAGTGTGTAGTTATTTACTAATTTTGTTTAGATAGGATAAAGATGCGTGTACGTTAATGTTGTTTTCTTTTAGACTGATAAATACACAAGGTATCTACTTAGCTAAAAGAGACGAAAAGTTAAAGTACAACATATTTAATTATAAGGCACACTTATTATTTAATCGCCACAATACAGTGACATTTTTTAGTTTTGGGTCCCCTAGGCAGAGACGATCTCTAGTTTTGGGTCCCCTAGGCAGAGACAATCTCTAGTTTTGGGTCCCCTAGGCAGAGACAATCTCTAGTTTTGGGTCTCTAGGCAGAAACAATCTCTAGTTTTGGGTCCCCTAGGCAGAGACAATCTCTAGTTCTGGGTCCCCCTAGGCAGAAACGTTGTGATATACTGTCGCGATTCTAATATGAATACGCTATAATCCTTATATGACAGTAATTTAACCATGTCAGTAATTTAACCATGTCAGTAATTTAACCATGTCAGTAATTTAACCACGGCCATGCGAAACCTCTATTTGGTCTTGTTGTCTGTATATTGTCTGCATTTTGTCTGTATTTTGTCTGTATTTTGTCTGTATTTTGTCTGTATTTTGTCTGTCTTTGTTTTTTAAAAGGACGAAACATTCTCATTTACTGCAAAGTCCTAAATGACATCAATCTTCTTTTGACAAGATTCGATGGGATTTAAACTTGTATGCTACAGCATGCTAGCATGGCTCACAGCCAGAGCGCCACCAATTTACCCTATCTATCTATCTATCTATCTATCTATCTATCTATCTATCTATCTATCTATCTATCTATCTATCTATCTATCTATCTATCTATCTATCTATCTATCTATCTATCTATCTATCTATCTATCTATCTATCTATCTATCTATCTATCTATCTGTCTGTCTCTCTGTCTGCCTATCTGTCTGCCTATCTGTCTATTTATATATCTGTCTCTCTGTCTGCCTATCTGTCTATCTATCTATCTGCCTATCTATCTCTCTGCCTGCCCATCCCTGCCTTTCTATTGTTTACACAACAAAAGGTTAAAATCTAATAATCTCACAGGAACATGATTTTCAACAACACATAAAACATCCTCCTCTTTGTGTTTACATTTTCATACTCCACATTCGTATGTAGTTACTGGGCCAATGATATTAACTTCTCTTGGACGAAACAGTGCGTCTATGACTGATTTCG
This sequence comes from Bulinus truncatus, assembly GCA_021962125.1. Classification (NCBI taxonomy): domain Eukaryota; kingdom Metazoa; phylum Mollusca; class Gastropoda; family Planorbidae; genus Bulinus; species Bulinus truncatus. The sequence continues at coordinate 5,187,434 of JAGDYQ010000037.1, read as the reverse complement.
TCCTTACGTTGTTAAGTGTTTGTTTGATTTCAGTTGGAGAAAATGGCGGACAGAAATAACCGGCGACGGCCGGTGACGAGGAATGTGTTCGACAAACAGAAGAGGAGACAGAGCGGTGCCATTGATGATAATAGAGTCAGCACCCCATCGGCGGGGATAAGGCCGGGTGAGTTGGTCTAATGGACACAAATGGTTGTAAAATAAACACGTTATTATTTGTATGCATCTTCTTTTTCTTCTACTTCCTGAACCTTTCTACTCTTTTACGAGCAAAAGGATCCCTGTCAAAGTCCCACCCAGGGCTCGATTTACCGCCGGGGATGCCGGGGATATCCCTGGCACTGAGAAATGTCACCCCCGGCCCTGCTTTAGCTGTTGGCATCCCTGCCGGGGATGACATTTATCCCCGGCTCTGCAGAAAATTTTTTCATCCCCGGCACTGGTTTTTTTCTTAAATCGAGCACTGGTCCCACCCCTATCAACGCCCCTTATTAAAATTTCAGCGTGTAGCGCAAACATATCACTCTGCAAAAGTGATTACCAAATAATACAGCAGGCAACCTTAACGTTTGTCGGGGGCCATGGGGCTTATTTGGGGTCCCGTTGAGTTCAGTTGTGTGATATAAATTAGTTAACAGTCAGGGGCCAATTAGTTAACAGTCAGGGGCCAGTTAGTTAACAGTGGCACAGACCCCGGGGGTGGGGGAAATAGTAGGTACGTAAATGATTAGTAACCAACATATTGTGAACCAGTGACACGAGAACTTTTTTTTTTACCTTACTTCATCCCCAGGTAATGTGCGGCCGCACAATCCGCTCTACACAGATCGGCGCCGTGTTCGGCCGCAAAATCCGCTCCACCTTTCCCCATTGTGTTTTAGATCATTGATTTTATTTCTAAATAAATCAGATCTACATTTTTTTTTTCAGATACCGGTGTCTGGGTGCGGGACACGACCCACGATATAGACCACCCCAGGGGGAGATCAGTCACGCCCTCTAGGCGCCCCACGTTTGTCGTCCCTGAAATCAACATACGCGAGGGGACACCAGAAAGGCCATCGTCCACCCCCGATCACTTCAAAAGCAGCTCGGAAGATGGCGTGCAGTCGCCAGCAAATGTTCACGAAAACAATAAAGACTCTAATAAGAGATTTACACCAGAACATAAAAACAATTCCAGGCCTAGAGAAAGGGGCTATACTCCAGAAAAATCACACCGTCGACAAGAAAATAGGAGTTACTTGCCCGAATTGGTTAAACATAAGGTTGAAAATAGCAGATATACCCCTGAACAAGCTCAACATAAGCCAGAAGATAATCAGTATAGGACGGAAGACGCAGAGTATAAGCGAGAAGACAGCATTTATAAACCAGAACACGCTAAACAAAGGCCGAACGACGACAGCTATAAAACGCTTCCTGTCCAACGTCAGCCAGTGGACAGCAGCTATAAACCTGAGCATGTCAAATACAAGCCAGAGGACAGCATCTATAAACCAGAGCGTGTCAAATACAAACCAGAGGACAGTAGTTATAAAACCGAGTACATTCCGCACAGGCCAGATGAGGACAGGGTGTTCCAAACGGAGCGCACCGAACATATTCCGAACGAAAGCAAATATCACGGAGAGGAAGCCACGTACGAGCCCGAAGAAGATAGATTACTCTCCGGAGAATACCGATAATTTGAAGAGCTACGAAAAAACACGCGATGACGTCAAGAGACATCCCGAGACCCCTGCCCGGGGCGATCACGACTACGAAAGAGAGGCTGTAGATGAAAACAAAAATGCCCCGCCCTCCAAAATGTCCAAGAGACCGATCACCAGTAAATACAAGATTGACTCTTCAACATTTGGGCCTTATTCTTACATGAAAAGCACCAGGTGAATAGTTTGTTTTTAATTAAATTCTTTCTATGTTAGGACAGTGGTTCTAAAAATGTCTAAAAATTGCCACTTTATTCAAAATGGGTCGCCAATTATTACTATTTTTTTTATAATTACTTTTAACAGATGATTAATAAATGTTAATTTATAATAGATTAATAACAATAACCAATGTTAAACTTTTTTTCCTTTCTCCAGTTGTGAGCCTCCAAATACTATCTTGTTTATAGATGGGTCGTGAATCCCAAATGTTTCAGAACTGTGTTAGGATGTCTTATTTGCATGTCTTCTTTCTAGATATATTTATTACTGGTTACATTTTCACAAAGATACATTGAAAGTTTACCGACATATCAAGTTTACTTGAAAATGGCTCATCGATTAATGTTAGAACATAAGTTACTTACTGACCTTATCGAGGGGTAGATACGCTAATCAAGTCTTGATCTCATGACGGCCGCAACGGAGGTGCAACCAGACACGCCGAGAGGGGGGTGGTCAGGGGGTCATTGCCATGGGGCCCGCATCTGTAAGGGGTGCCCGGCCGCCCCGACCATGTCAATTTTTTCACGACTCATTGTTTATAAGGGGCCCGCAATGATGTCCTGCCCTGGGGCCCTTGTTGGCTCTCGGCGCCCCTGGGTGCAACCATCAATAAGTGTAGGGGGGCGCTGTCGTACGCAGCAAATCGATACAGAATAACAGCAATAGGTGCAGATGTGGTTTTAGAGGGGTGGGGGGGCAGGGCTGGGGAAGATTATCAAGTGCCTCAAGATAAGCTGGCGGCAGCCTCCTCCTTAATTTGAACCCCCGTGACGATATCATTTATAATCATGAAACATTGGAATCGACCCTGGACATCTCTGACAAGCTTGAGCATCCAACTGCGTAATCATATTTAGTAGATTAAAGAAAGTGATGCACCCAATCCTCCCACACACACAAACTCCCATGATCGGGGAGGGGGAGGGGCTACCTCGCGGCTTGCAAGCGACCATTACTTGAAAATTATGGGATCTTTTTTTTTTTTTTTTTATTTAGCCACACCGGTGACAAGGAAGATGACGGCACGGTCAGCCCAACCCTGGCACCAAAACCACCGTCGGGTCCTCCCAGCTCAACCTACAAGCGTAAATCTCCACCGTCCAGGCAGGCCAACACCAGCCGCCCACCATCGGGCCCAGTTCGCGGCGTCAGCCCGACCAGGAGACGAGATTCCGACAGTGAAACTGGTCAGTTCATTGAGCGATAGTGGATTAATAGTTAAATGTTGACTAGATACTCCATCAGTTCATTAACTTGCAGTGTAAGGGAAATAATGACGACTGAATAGTTAGTTGGGCAGAGTTATTGTTCTTGTAGTTTGAAAAGCCATTGAGTGTTCCTGTACGAAGAGGTTTTAAAACATGTATAACCTCATTTACTCATTACAGAAAGTACACTGGGCGAGCTGCCAAATAAAAAATCCCCGATGCTGCGCAGAGATTCCAGAACATCTCAGACAAGGGAACTGGGCGTCAGAAAAGGCTCTTTCACGAGGCCCGACTCCGCCTTCAAGGGCCGGGCCAGCGAGAACGGTCCTAGAAGGCTCTCGGAAAACAAGGGCGCCTCCGCCGCCCCGAAGAGGGTCACCTCCGGGTCGAGAAGGCCACCCATCGGCTGAACCGCTCGCGCCTGTCCAAGTCCAGCACGCTGTCCATCTCCTACAACCACAGCGACATCGTTGACGACAACCTGCTGATCTCCGCCTCCAAGCTGGACAGCACCCTGCTCCGACTTTTCGCCAACAACCGGGACTCCAAGCCCAAGAAAGGCGGCGCCCGGGACGGTGGGGAGGAAGAGGACGACCTCATCCCTTACCTGAACTACTCCGAGTCGGACCTCATCAGCATGGAGCCCGTCCGGTGGAGGGTGTTCCCCATGGAGGCGGCTCACAAGGAGACCCTGGAGCAAGAGATGCCGTACCTAGAGGACAATGTCCAGCCGTACGGAGTCATTAAGACTCTTTACGATGACGATGTGTTGACCCACATGGATTTTAATCAGTTTACAAGGTAAAACTAAGCACTTCCATTCACTCCATTACGTAGAATAATAGAGATGTTAA
>JAGDYQ010000037.1:5145257-5182935 GCA_021962125.1 Bulinus truncatus | reverse complement strand
ACGCCCCTTATTAAAATTTCAGCGTGTAGCGCAAACATATCAATCTGCAAAAGTGATTACCGAATAATACAGCAGGCAACCTTAACGTTTGTCGGGGGCCATGGGGGCTTATTTGGGTCCCGTTGAGTTCAGTTGTGTGATATAAATTAGTTAACAGTCAGGGGCCAGTTAGTTAACAGTGGCACAGACCCCGGGGGGGGGGGGAATGGTAGGTACGTTAATGGTTAGTAACCAACATATTGTGAACTAGCGACAAGAGAATTTTTTTTTTACCTTACTTCATCCCACGGTAATGTGCGGCCGCACAATCCGCTCTACACAGATCGGCGCCGTGTGCGGCCGCACAATCCTCTCCACCTTTCCCCATTGTGTTTCATTGATCATTGATCTTATTTATAAATAAATCAGATCTACATTTTTTTTCAGATACTGGTGTCTGGGTGCGGGACACGACCCACGATATAGACCACCCCAGGGGTAGATCAGTCACGCCCTCTAGGCGCCCCACGTTTGTCGTCCCTGAAATCAACATACGCGAGGGGACACCAGAAAGACCATCATCCACCCCCGATCACTTCAAAAGCAGCTCGGAAGATGGCGTGCAGTCGCCAGCAAATGTTCACGAAAACAATAAAGACTCTAAGAGATTTACACCAGAACATAAAAACAATTCCAGGCCTAGAGAAAGGGGTTATACTCCAGAAAAATCACACCGTCGACAAGAAAATAGGAGTTACTTGCCCGAATTGGTTAAACATAAGGTTGAAAATAGCAGATATATCCCTGAACAAGCTCAGCATAAGCCAGAAGATAATCAGTATAGGACGGAAGACGCAGAGTATAAGCGAGAAGACAGCATTTATAAACCAGAACACGCTAAACAAAGGCCGAACGACGACAGCTATAAAACGCTTCCTGTCCAACGTCAGCCAGAGGACAGCAGCTATAAACCTGAGCATGTCAAATACAAGCCAGAGGACAGCATCTATAAACCAGAACATGTCAAATACAAACCAGAGGACAGTAGTTATAAAACCGAGTACATTCCGCACAAGCCAGATGAGGACAGGGTGTTCCAAACGGAGCGCACCGAACATATCCCGAACGAAAGCAAATTTCACGGAAAGGAAGCCACGTACGAGCCCGAAGAAGATAATTACTCTCCGGAGAATACCGAGAATTTGAAGAGCTACGAAAAAACACGCGATGACGTCAAGAGACATCCCGAGACCCCTGCCCGGGGCGATCACGATTACGAAAGAGATGAAAACAAAAATGCCCCGCCCTCCAAAATGTCCAAGAGACCGTTCACCAGTAAATACAAGATTGACTCTTCAACATTTGGGCCTTATTCTTACATGAAAAGCACCAGGTGAATAGTTTTTTTTTTTTAATTAAATTCTTTCTATGTTATGACAGTGGTTCTAAAAATGTGTAAAAATTGCAGGTTTTTCAAAATGGGTCACCAATTATTATTTTATTATTATAATTACTTTTAACAGATGGTTAATAAATGTTATAATTTATAATAGATTAATAACAATAACCAATGTTAAACTTTTTTTTTCCTTTCTTCAGTGGTGAGCCTCCAAATACTATCTTGTTTATAAATGGGTCGCGAATCCCAAATGTTTCAGAACCGCTGTGTTAGGATGTCTTATTTGCATGTCTTCTTTCTAGATATATTTATTATTGATTACATTTTCACAAAGATACATTGAAAGTTTACCGACATATCAAGTTTACTTGAAAATGGCTCATAGATTAATGTTATAACATAAGTTACTTACTGACTTTATCTAGGGGTAGATACGCTAATCAAGTCTTGATCTCATGTCGGCCGCAACGGAGGTGCAACCAGGCACGCCGAGAGGGGGGGTCAGAAGAGTCATTGCCAGGGGGCTCGCATCTGTAAGGGGGCCCGGCCGCCCCGGCCATGTCAATTTTTTCACGACTCATTGTTTATTAAGGGGCCCGCAATGATGTCCTGCCCTGGGACCCTTGTTGGCTCTCGGCGCCCATGGGTGCAACCATCAACAAGTGTAAGGGGGGGGGCGGCACTGTCGTACGCAGAAAATCGATACAGAATAACAGCAACAGGTGCAGATGCGGTACTAGAGGGGTGGGGGAGGGGGCACGGCTGGGGAAGATTATCAAGTGCCTCAAGATTAGCTGGCGGCAGCCCTCCTGCTTAATTTGAACCCCCGTGACGATATCATTTATACTCATGAAGCATTGGAATCGACCCTGAACCTCTCTGACAAGTGCGTAATCATACTGAGTAGATTAAAGAAGGTGACGCACCCAATCCTCCCACACAGAAACTCCCTACCACGCGGCTCGCCAGCGACCATTACTTGAAAATTATGGGATCTTTTTCTTTTTTTTTTCTTTATTTAGCCACACCGGTGACAAGGAAGATGACGTCATGGTCAGCCCAACCCTGGCACCAAAGCAACCGTCGGGTCCTCCCGGCTCAACATACAAGCGTAAATCTCCACCGTCCAGGCAGGCCAACACCAGCCGCCCACCATCGGGCCCAGTTCGCGGCGTCAGCCCGACCAGGAGACGAGATTCCGACAGTGAAACTGGTCAGTTCATTGAGCGCTAGTGGATTAATAGTTAAATGCAGTGTAAGGGAAATAATGACGACTGAATAGTTAGTTGGGCAGAGTTATTGTTCTTGTGTTTGAAAAGCCATTGAGTGTTCTTATACGAAGAGGTTTTAAAACATGTATAACCTCATTTACTCATTACAGAAAGTACATTGGGCGAGCTGCCAAATAAAAAATCCCCGATGCTGCGCAGAGATTCCAGAACATCTCAGACAAGGGAACTGGGCGTCAGAAAAGGCTCTTTCACGAGGCCCGACTCCGCCTTCAAGGGCCGGGCCAGCGAGAACGGTCCTAGAAGGCTCTCGGAAAACAAGGGCGCCTCCGCCGCCCCGAAGAGGGTCACCTCCCGGGTCGAGAAGGCCACCCATCGGCTGAACCGCTCGCGCCTGTCCAAGTCCAGCACGCTGTCCATCTCCTACAACCACAGCGACATCGTTGACGACAACCTGCTGATCTCCGCCTCCAAGCTGGACAGCACCCTGCTCCGACTTTTCGCCAACAACCGGGACTCCAAGCCCAAGAAAGGCGGCTCCCGGGACGGTGGGGAGGAAGAGGACGACCTCATCCCTTACCTGAACTACTCCGAGTCGGACCTCATCAGCATGGAGCCCGTCCGGTGGAGGGTATTCCCCATGGAGGCGGCTCACAAGGAGACCCTGGAGCAAGAGATGCCGTACATAGAGGACAATGTCCAGCCGTACGGAGTCATTAAGACTCTTTACGATGACGATGTGTTGACCCACATGGATTTTAATCAGTTTACAAGGTAAAACTAAGTACTTCCATTCACTCCATTACGTAGAATAATAGAGATGTTAAGATATCCTCAAACCAAAGCGAATTTCGCGTATCTAGGTAGCTCGCGAAATTCGCCACTCTTTCGCGGCAATGTATTTATATGGAGATGCTCAAACCGCAGAGATTTTCCGCGGCGGTGCAGAGAAATTTCGCGGCATCGCTTCTTGCAGAGTTTTTTCGCGTTTCGCGAGTGTAAACAATCCAAAATGGCTGCCTAGAAACATCGCCTCAAATGAAAATCAAGGTTAAAATTGATATAAATGTCTTAAAATTAACAAATAAGACTTACATTTATATATAGAAACATGAATTTTATCAGATTATACCAAAAAGTAAGTGTTTTTTTCACTTTTTACTTGTAAAATACAATAACTGTAGAAAATGTATAATACGAAGAAAATGTCTGCCGACGTCTTCAAACAAATACAAAGAAAATTAAAAAAATCATTATATCCGGTCGGCTGACGCTCCCTTTCGCTTCGCCTAGGTGTAGCGAGGGTTTTTCGCGCTTACAAAAATCTCACGTGAGAAATAGCGCAGTGGAAAGTTTCGCTTTGATTTGAGGATACCTTTAAACTTGCCAGTCGAAATTATCCGTCTTTCTATCTGTTTCTGGTTCTGTCTGTGGCTAACTATTATGGCGCCCTGTGCAATTTACATATTTTTTGGCGCCCTCCTCCCAATATGAAAAGTGCAAAAAAAAAACATTTTTAACATCGCTTTTTTCGGCGCCCTTCCTAGTTCTTCGCCCCCGTGCTGCCGCACATCTTGCAGCACCCTTCCTAAGCTATTGCCAGTCATTCACCCATCAGTCTACCTGTCTATAACGTCTGTGTATACATCGAACGATAAAGCTATGCATCCATCCAACGTATCCAACAATGAACCCTTACTGAGCATTATATCAATACATCGATATAGGTCAACGGGAAACTTACCTGCTGGGTTTTTCTTATGACAAAACATCAAAATATTAAAATTTAAATGATGAATTTCTATTGGGTCCTTTTACTCATTGTGTCCCCCCCCCGCCCCCGCACAGGTCAAATGCCCGGTTGAGCCCATGTGTTGACAGCCATTCGTACATCTCTCCACCTGTCTATTGATCTATTCTATATACTAACCATGTAGGGGCTACTCCTATTCAAATTATTGACCCTCAGTTCTGTACTGATATTTGTTTACTAACCCACCTTGTTGTTAAAACGACGGGATTATTATTTCCAGGACTGAGGGTCAAGGTGACCGGGCCGTCACCCGCCTGCTGGTCAAGACTCTCCAGCGGCGGGGCAACAAGGCCTATCCGGCCTTCGTCGACGCCCTGAGGGTCAATGAATACCCGCACGTGTCGAACAGACTTGAAGAGACGGAGAGGGCGATACGGCAGGGGATGATGGACGACAGGATAGGGGCATCACAGACCCCAGGCAAGGTACGTAGATAGGGGCATCACAGACCCCAGGCCAGGTACGTAGATAGGGGCGCCACAGACCCCAGGCCAGGTACGTAGATAGGGGCATCACAGACCCCAGGTCAGGTACGTAGATAGGGGCATCACAGACCCCAGGCCAGGTACGTAGATAGGGGCACCACAGACCCCAGGCCAGGTACGTAGATAGGGGCATCACAGACCCCAGGTCAGGTACGTAGATAGGGGCATCACAGACCCCAGGTCAGGTACGTAGATAGGGGCATTAGACCCCAGGCCAGGTACGTAGATAGGGGCATCACAGACCCCAGGCCAGGTAGGAATATATGGGCCCCACAGACCCCAAAACAAGCAGGTAGACAGGGGTCTTACATACCCCAGGCCAGGTACGTTGTTCCCAGTGTGTGCATGTATTTTTTGTGTCAGCATTGACATTATGCATAGCTATAGTGTATCAAGAGATGCCATTGTGTGTGTGTGTGTCTGAACTGACATAGTATTTAGATCCAGTGTATACCCAATGTGTGGGTGTGTGCCATAGCATGTGTTCGAATCGATGCAGCACATCTGTGCATCTGTCTGCATGGACGAAATTTTCGACCAGGGCAATGTACAAACATTTTTGATTTCAATATTTGTTACCGTATGTCCCCCCCCCCCCACTTTGTTCAGATTCGTTGATCTTATATATAAGATATATATATATAGATACCTGATATACAGTGCCGCCGAGGGGGGGGGGCAGGGGGCAAATTTCTGTCGGTGGGCCTGCTGATATATACCATATACCTGATCTTGCCTACCTGATCTTTAATTATGTATACGCCCCTGATCCAATGATCGTATTTAATTGCGTGAGTTTTCATTGCGTTCTTCCATCTCCACCACCGCCACCACCCGCTCAAAGGCGAGTCTGCCACTGCCAGTGAATAGTCACGGTGATCGGACGAGGATGAGATTCACACAAACCTCCACTTAACACTAGTACCGAGAGACGCCTCTGCCACAATGGTGTATTTGGGGAGGGGAATGCGGTGGAACGACGTTCCCTTACCTTTTTTTTCAGAACCGGAACGCGTTCCTCCAGTACTTTTTCATGTCCCGACAACTCTCACTTTTTTTTTGTGCTCCCACTATGCGTTGTTTCCCTTACTTCTTATTTTACCCTGCTCTGCCAATTAGTTATCACAATGATCTCCAAAAGCTTTTTTTTTTTTCTTTTTTGAATATTTATTCATAGTAAAATTAATGCAAATAGAAATTATCATCCAAACCAAGTTTGTTTTTGTTTGTTTTATTCTTTAAACTGGACAGTTAATGCAACAAATGAGCGGTTTAAAAAAAAAATGTCCGTTGAAATAATCAGCCTATCTCCTCTTGTTGACAGTTTGATTTCAAGCCCACCCCACCACCACCTCCCCCGCCCCAGCCTTGCAAATCCAGCGACTTCTTCAAGCCCGTGCCGCCCCCTCCCCGCGTGGCCCCCACCACCCCTGCGATAGTCCTCTCCCCCCCCCACAGTCGACAGTGGGGCAACGAGGACCACGACCCGCTGGCGGACCAGCACCCCGTCCAGCCCCAGGGGCAGAGGCCTGAGTCGGAGATGCTGGTAGTGGACTCCAAGGACCTGGAGAAGCACCTGAGGGAACTGAGTAAAGAGCTTCAGGCCATACAGGACGACGTGGATGCGCTGAGAAATGATAACAATAACATTGTGCCTAACAAATCCACAGGTGTGTTGCTTCATATGGGAATAATAACCTTGTTATCTCTTTAGCTCGCATGTTCCCTTTCTATGTATTCTCGTAAAGTCTCTATCTATCTATCTATCTATCTATCTATCTATCTATCTATCTATCTATCTATCTATCTATCTATCTATCTATCTATCTATCTATCTATCTATCTATCTATCTATCTATCTATCTATCTATCTATCCATCCATCCATCCATCTATCTATCTATCTATCTATCTATCTATCTATCTATCTATCTATCTATCTATCTATCTATCTATCTATCTATCTATCTATCTATCTATCTATCTATCTATCTATCTATCTATCTACATATCTATCTATCTACATATCTATCTATCTATCTATCTATACATATATATATATATATATATATATATATATATGTATCTCTCTCTCTCTCTCACACACACACACACACACACACACTCTTCCTTTTAAAAGATAGCAATGTTTAATGACTCAAATGGATTTTTACCATTCGATTAAATTATAGCTTATATAGGCTAGTTGTAATTTTTTTTTAATGTAAAATGTTTGTTCACTTACTTGTTGATTGTGATCTTTTTTTTTTTTAAAGCTATTCCTGTGTCCAAGCAACCAATAAAGGAAGCTCCCGAAATTGTATATGTCAGTGACCAGCCAAAGTCCCGACCACAGAAGAGTTCCGCGTGCAACGTTCTGTAGTGCAACTTGTGTGTGGGCACTGTGCAGCAGTGTGTCACTACTGTGTGTGTGTGTGTATGTCTGTGTGTTGAATGTTGATGAGTGTGAATAGGAAAATACTAGCTCCAGAAATGTGGCGAAAAATGGCGTGCCCCCATCCCCCCTCCCAAAAAAAAGTCATATAAAAGGTTATTAAGTAGGCCATTTCTTGGCCCCCTTTCACAAGTCAGTGCCATGCTTGTGCCCCTTCTTGTGCACCTTGTTGTGCGCCTTGTTGTGTACCTTGTTGTGCACCTTGTTGTGCGCCTTGTTGTGCACCTTGTTGTGCGCCTTGTTGTGCACCTTGTTGTGCACCTTGTTGTGCGCCGTGTTGTGCACCTTGTTGTGCACTCACCTTTAAATCCGCCTCTGATCAGATTCTTAGTTCTATTTAATCTTTTTTTTTAAACAAGATTTCATTGTTGCGATGCAAGTTGTATGCTAAACGGCTGTTTAATTTATCATTATTGTTGCTATGCAAGCTGTATACTAAACATCTGTTCAATTTATCTCTATTGTTGCGATGCAAATTGTATACTAAAACGGCTGTTCAATTTTTTTCTCTTTTTCTAGTCAACATAATTCAATCTAAGCACCAATTTCTGCTATGCAAGTTAAACTCTTGTTGTTAATTGTGCTTGTGGGGAAGGGGTGGGGGGAAGGGGAGAGTCTGGGAGCACGACTTAGGGGTGCGCGACTCATGGGTTCAAATCTTAGCGTCTAGTTAGCAGCCCCGTAGCGTGAAAATTCTACAGGAGGGGCCAGGCATTATACAGCAGGGGCCAGGCAATAGCAGGGGAGGAGCAGGTAATACATTTTACTAAGTAAAACAAATAAGCAGGGGGGGGGGGGGCAGACAAAACGCGGGGGGGGGGGGCGGCCTACTGGCCCCCCGAACGCTACGGGCCTGCTAGTTAGACCAAGAGATTACTGTCCACCTCCATAGAGCTTCTACGACAGCATTGGTGCCATTTAAAAATAATTTTTCCGTCCAGGTTTTTATTCCAATCAAACTTCGTTATGCTGCATTTTTAAAACCACAAAGCTATATTATTATGCAATATTCTTTCCTCTTATTGTCGTGTGTAATACATTCGTGTGAAAAACGTCATTGTGTATGAAATACTTAGTAAACAAAACGTCATATGTTTTTACAATGTATGTATTTTATTTTAAATAATATTTTTTGTAAAAAAAAAAATAAGCACAATAATAAAGTGTCTCTTTTTATTTGGATTACATGGAGAAAACATTAACAGAATAAAAAAAATGATTTTAAAAAATGAAACAAAATGTTTCATCCGTACCATTACTATATAATAACGAAAATATTGAGTACAATAACACCGATGATAATATCCAGGCTCGTTCTGTGCCCTTCAGGGAGCCCTGAGGGGCAGGTAATCATTTTGGGGACTTAGGTTAAAGTACCTGTCGGACGGTGGTGTATTTGGGAGGGGAACGCGGTGGAACGACGTTCCCTTACCTTTTTTTCAGAACCGGAACGCGTTCCTCCAGAACTTTTTCATGTCCCGACAACTCCCATTTTTTGCTCTCACTATGCGTTGTTTCCCTTACTTCTTATTTTACCAACACCCCGCGTTTTGTCTGCCCCCCCCTGCTTATTTGTTCTACTTAGTAAAATGTATTACCTGCTCCTCCCCTGCTATTGCCTGGCCCCTGCTGTATAATGCCTGGCCCCTCCTGTAGGGAGCGACCGATATGCCTTTTTACCGATAGTCCGACACCGATATTTTTCCCCAGCATTTATGCCGATACCGATACCGATATTTTGCTATTAATGAAAGGGTGTCTTGCAGATGAAGAAGAATAGAAGAACAAAAGATTTGAAAAGACAGACCGGAAGACCGAAGTCAGAAACACAAACCATGCCTGCATAATCTCAGAAATCTGCATGTTTATTGTTTAAAATTAAACTTATAACAAACAATTTGTTGTTTTTACTTTTTACTTGTGCACAAACAGAAAAGTAAGATAAAGTTGTAAATAATTAATGTCAAACTAAAAAAGTAAAAATGTATTAATTGTTAATTGTAACTTCACTAACATGTGAAAGTTGTGATGAAATTAAGATAATTTTCTTCGTTGATCTTTGTAATTTTTACTGAATTTACTTGCAGCAGATTTTTTTAAAAGTTTGAAAAATTAAAAACACTTTAATATATTAGTAAATCACTTCACTCAGGTGAACAGTTAACTGGAAGTTTGTAAGTAAACTTTAACTCTGTAAACCAAAACCAGTTTAGAGTTACTAGATTTGTGAAAGAAAAAAAAAACCATGTATCGGCAGCCAAAAAACGGTCGGTCCGATAGTTAACCCATAGTGCCAATATCGGTTCGATTATCGGTCGCTCCCTACAAAAATCGGTCGATCCGATATTAACCGATAGTGCCAATATCGGTCCGATACCGATCCGATTATCGGTCGCTCCCTACTGATAACATCAGATTTCATAGGAATAATAGATGGAAGAGGGCCCACTTAGCCTATGGGCCCACTTAACCTATGGGCCCACTTAGCCTATGGGCCCACTTAACCTATGGGTCCACTTAACCTATGGGTCCACTTAGCCTATGGGCCCAAATAGCCTATATGTCCAATTAGCTTATAGGTCCAATCACAGCCTATGGGCCCACTTAGTCTATGGGTCCACTTAGCCTATGGGCCTACCAAGCATATGGGCCCACTTATCCAATGGGTCCAATCATCCTATGGGCCAACTTAGCTTATCTATAGGAACACCTCCGTCAATCATGATATTGGATATTGTTGTTATTCCATTTCAATTCCAGAATAATATAACTCTACTATGTTCTTATGAACCTAAGGAACAATAATACGTGATATATATATATATATATATATATATATATATATATATATATATATACACACACACATACAATGAAATTGTCCGCATGGTGCTATCCAATAGTCCCCCATCTTACCTCAACATTAACTCACAAAAAAACCTCTTCGCTGACCATTTCGTGATCCACGGAATACCTCGTGAGACAAAACCTTGAGACTTCTCGGATTGACCGTCCGCGTACCTTCCCCCTCGGCGTCATATGATCCTTGACCAATTACTATCACGCTCTACCGATCAGAGACCACTGGCCTCGGGGTACTATCGTTAGTATCTCGACGGCAGTGATCTGACCCGACACTAAAGCATGCTTGACCTTACCAAAACAACAGATCACACCCACCAGCAAGCACACTAACAATCAACCAAAGGGAAATAATACAAATAACAAATCAAGGGGTGATAACTAGGGATAGGACAGTGCTTTTTTTTTCTGGGGGAACGCACCGGAACGGTGTTCTGGCACCTTTGTTTCGAAGACTTTTGTATATCATTATGTTACTGCCTGGAATGTTAAGACATAAATAGGAATTCAGGTACCTTTATTATTTATTTTTTAGATAAAAAGCACTGGAAAAGGCAGATATAGAAGTGTTATACAACGGAATCCTCATTTGCGCACCGAAATATAACAAATTGTAATACCGGAATTAACTGGAAATTGTGCATTCAATTTCGTTGTGTGACACGGAGATCTCATTCTGTCTTATGGCATTGTAAAATGCCGAACACACATTTGAGCATTGGATGAAAAATCAATAACCTACACCATACTTTCACTTTAATCAAAAGAACTAAATCTCATGTAAATACTCAAACTATAAAGCAGTCTTGTGAACCGATATGGTAAGCTCGTTAGTTTTAAATAATTTATTTATTAACATCAACCAGATGTGTGATGGCTGGACGAAAGTCAATCTATCCATTGAAGAGCTTTGAATTACGGTGACCAGACACCTCATCATACAAGACATTTCATCATTACAACATTTCATCATTGCAACATTTCATCATCACTAAGATGGGGTTTAGGGTTAGGGGTTAGGATTAGGTTACTTATGTTTGGAAAATGCACTTTATGCAATGATGAAATGTTATGGTGGTGAAATACTATAATGATGAAATGTTATGGTGGTGAAATACTATAATGATGAATTGCTATAATGTTCAACTGTACAATGATGAATTGATATAATGATGAAATGTTGGAATGATGAAATGTCTCTTATGATGAGATGTCATGGAACCTGAATTACATAGCCGTAATACATCTTGAAGATAGGGATTTGGACACGCAAGATACAGAGTTTCTGAAAATAGTACAATGTACCCTTAAAAAGGTGATGTTTAAAAAATTAAATTTTATATATATACATAGAAGGAATTGGGAGGGGGCGGGGGCCCCCGCAAGTTTAGGTAATACATCATTAAATTATCGAAATTTTTTTGTTCTAAGACCAATTTTCAACAATGAAAACAGTTTTAGCCCCCCCCCCCCAATTAAAAGTTTTGACCCACCCCCGTCAAAGTTGTCTAGATCCGCCACTGTATATATATATATATATATATATATATATATATATATATTATATATATATATATATATATATATATATATATATACTTATAAGACGCATTTGTTGTCTGTCTGTCTGTCTGTTCCCTTATAACTCAAGATCCAGACAAACAAATAACGTGAAATTTGTTACACATACACATAATTACATGGGGAAGGTTATAGGACAGGTTTCGTTTCATATCGATGGGTAGTTTAATTGTAATTAATTTTTTTTTATTTTAGTATTTTACTATATTAAAATAATCTCGACGGCGCCATAAATCAAATTCCTCTGTGACGTCATTTCCCTATGATCGAATGGAACTTGCGCGCTGGTGCTGTATTGTGCCTTTGTGATGCAAAGAATTGTTGATGTTTTTTCATGCTCTCTGATGTGTACAGTTTGAGTAAGGTAAAGGAATGAAGAAGGATTTTAGAAGAAGTGTGAAACCATAATAATAAGTATATATATATATATATATATATATATATATATATATATATATATATATATATATACAGAGAGAGAGAGAGGGGGGGGAGGGAGAGAGAGATAAAGAGAGAGAGAGAGAGGGGGGGAGGGAGAGAGAGATAAAGAGAGAGAGAGATAAAGAGAGAGAGAGGGGGGGCAGGGGGGAAAGAGAGGAAAGGAGGGTAGGAGGGAGGGCGGGAGGGGGAGAGAGGAGGGATGGGGTGGACAGGGGGGAGAAAAGGAGAGGGAGATGGGAGAGGGAGTAGGGGGAGTGGGAGAGAGAAAGGAAGGGAGGGAGAGAGGGGGTAGGGAGGGAGAGAGAGGGGAGAGAGGGAGGGAGAGAGATAAAAAGTGAGGGGGGCAGGGAGGGAGAGAGAGGGAATTAGGGAGGGAGGAAGGGGGAGAGAGGGGGAGGGACAGAGAGAGGTGGAAAGGGGAGGGAGGGAGAAAGGAGGGAGAGAGGGGTTAGGGAGGGAGAGAGAGGGGAGGGAAGGAGAAAGGGAGAGGATGGGAGAAATGGGAGGAAGAGATAAAGAGAAAGAGGGGGCAGGGAGGGAGAGAGAGGGAATAACCAAATAATGTGAAATTTGTTACACATACACATAATTACATGGGGAAGGTTATAGGACAGGTTTCGTTTCATCTGGATGGGTAGTTTAATTGTAATTAATTTTTTTTATTTTAGTATTTTACTATATTAAAGTAATCTCGACGGCGCCATAAATAAAATTCCTCTGTGACGTCATTTCCCGATGATCGAATAGAACTTGCGCGCTGGTGCTATATTGTGTCTTTGTGCTGCAAAGAATTGTTTATGTTTTTTCATGCTTCCCTATTTGTACAGCTTGAGGAAGTTAAAGGAATGAAGAAGGATTTTAGAAGAAGTGTGAAGCCATAATAATAAGTATATATATATATATATATATATATATATTTATATATATATATATATATAGAGAGAGAGAGAGAGAGAAGGGAGGGGGGAGGGAGGGAGAGATAAAGAGAGAGAGAGGGGCAGGGGGAGAGAGAGGAAAAGGAGGGTAGGAGGGAGGGAGGGGGAGGGAGGGAGGAAGGGAGGGGAGAGAGGAAGGTAGGGGGATGGACAGGGGGAGAGAAGGAGGGGGAGAGGGAGATGGGAGAGGGAGGGAGAGAGAGAGAGGGAGATGGGAGAGGGAGGGAGAGAGAGGGAGAGAAAGGGAGGGAAGGAAAGAGAAAGGAAGGGAGGGAGATGGGGTAGGGAGGGAGAGAGGGGGGAGGGAGGGAGAGAGAGAGGGTGGGAGAGGGAGAGAGGGGGAGAGAGATAAGAGTGAGGGGGCAGGGAGGGAGAGAGGGAATGAGGGAGGGAGGAAGAGGGAGAGAGGTGGAGAGGGGAAGGAGGGAGAATGAAGGGAGGGAGAGAGGGGTTAGGGAGGGAGAGAGAGGGGGAGGGAACGAGAGAGGGAGAAATGGGAGGAAGAGATAAAGAGATTGAGGGGGGCAGGGAGGGAGAGATAAAGAGAGAGAGGGAGGGGGGCAGGGGGAGAGAGAGGAAAGGAGGGTAGGAGGGGGAGGGGGGGAGGGAGGGAGGGGGAGGGAGGGAGGGGGAGGGAGGGAGGGAGAGAGGGAGGGAGGGGGATGGACAGGGGGATAGAAGGAGCGGGAGAGGGAGATGGGAGAGGGAGGGAGAGAGGGAGGGAGATGGGAGAGGGAGGGAGAGAGGGAGAGAGAAAGGGAGGGAAGGAAAGAGAAAGGAAGGGAGAGAGAGGGGGTAGGGAGAGAGAGGGGGAGGGAAGGAGAGAGAGAGGGTGGGAGAGAGGGAGAGAGAGGGTGGGAGAGAGGGAGGGAGAGAGATAAAGAGTGAGGGGGCAAGGAGGGAGAGAGGGAATGAGGGAGGGAGGAAGAGGAAGAGGTGGAGAGAGGAGGGAGGGAGAATGAAGGGAGGGAGAGAGGGGTTAGGGAGGGAGAGAGATGGGAGGGAACGAGAGAGGGAGAAATGGGAGAGAGAGGGAGGGAGGGAGAGGGAGTGAGACGGAGGGAGGGAGAAAAGGGGGGAAGGGAAAGGGAGAGGGAGGGAGGGAGAGAGAGAGGAAGGGAGAGAGGGAGTAGGGAGAAAACAGAAGGTAAACAGAAAACCTTATTTTAAACCCCGGCAAAGCCGGGTACTTGCAACTAGTATATATATATAACTGATTCAATGGAAGGTGCACTTAACTCAATGAGGGCCGCGTGCTACTCTAAGAGCCGCATTTGGCCACTTGACCACCGATGACACAATATATGACACAATATATTCAGTGGCTACGCTAACAACTTGGGGGCACCCCCTTATGGTGTTTTCAGGGCCCCTGCACCGTGGACCTCTTGTGGCTTATTTTTACTTCTATGATCTAATGTCTTGATCCCGAATCCAAGAAAACAACCAATAATGTAACAGCTGCCTCGTGAAGGAGGTCACCCAAACATCTGTCCTTGGCCCAGAGCAGAGATGAGCGGACAGCGGATGCGTCCGCTTGCGGACGCAGATCCGCAGACTTTTCCGAATCCACGGACTGACAGCGTACGCTTCGTATGGTTAAGTTGCGGACTCGCGGACTGACGCGGATCCTCGCACCCTTGCCTATAATAGTTTAGTTTTAATAGATACTTTACTTATTCGTAAACTTTTGCCACTGAATCTGAAAATAAATCAATAAATAAAAGTGGCTTTTTGAAAAATAAAAAACAGGGAGGGATGTTAAACAGGAGTGATAACATTAATGTTAAAACATCTAAAAATATTTTTTTTTAAATCGTACAATTTTTTAATTTCAAGTCATTTAAACAGCTAACGGACGCGCGTACTGACTGCAATCCAATGTTGTAAGATTCTGCGGACGCGGATCATTGATAGAAATCCATGGACGGACGCGGACGCTAAATTTCAAGATCCGCACACCTCTGGCCCAGAGACTTGGGGAGACCCTGTTGGTTTCGAAAAGAAATAATGTTTAATATTTATTGTGGCAAAGAAGGTGGGCCCTTTTCGATGGGAAAAGAAACGGGGCCTCCAGTTGTCAGAGACTCTGGAAATTGTCTCGCCTATTTAGTCAGGTTCTTTCATCAAATCGCTACACGAGGGTCGGCAAACTGGGTTTTTAAAAAAAGAGAGGGCTAAGGGAACTTTTACAATGTATTACCATAAATTACAAAAACAATGTACCACCACAATTTGCCGAAACAATGTACCAACATAATGTACAACCACAATGTACCAACACAATGTACCAACACAATGTACCAACACAATGTACAACCACAATGTACCAACACAATGTACAACCACAATGTACCAAGACAATGTACAACCACAATGTACCAACACAATGTACAACCACAAAGTACCAACACAATGTACCAACACAATGTACAACCACAATGTACCAACACAATGTACAACCACAATGTACCAACACAATGTACAACCACAAAGTACCAACACAATGTACCAACACAATGTACAACCACAATATACCAACACAATGTATTAACACGATGTACAAAATGTAATAAAAAATATATATATATATCACGCTCTACCGATCAGAGACCACTGGCCTCGGGGTACTATCGTTAATATCTCGATGGCAGTGATCTGACCGGACACTAAAGAAAGCTGACCTTACCAAAAACAACAGATCACACCCACCAGCAAGCTCACTAAAAATCAACCAAAGATTGTTTATATATATATAAACAATGTACAGGTTATAATTGTCCCAGGTATCAAACGTCTCTGGTACGACACGATGCCGCTGTGTCTGTAATAGTGTGAACCCATTTTTTTTCCAGACATTGTTTTGACGCCATGGCTAGAAAGAAGTTCAAGGCCAGCAGAAAGCTGACAGTTTCAGAAAGCAAAGAAACAATCAATGGAGCGCCAGAGGCACAAAATGATGTTGGGGGTGCAGAGGGGACGAGTGGACAGTCACTGCCTACGGTTATCCAAGAAGTGGTCAGTAAAAGTCCACCTCAAAATACTGTGGACAAGCCTTGTTTGTGCAGGCGCGTCGATGTGAGTAGCGAAACAGAATTATTATTAGGATATACCGACTCCGGGGGGTGGGTTTTGAGGGGACGGGGAGGGTCAACAGTACATAAAGATACAGGGATCATCAAAACGTAACGATATAAAGGCCAGTAACCGTAACATTTTGATACACTAACGGAACATATTGACATATGGGCCATCAAAATATATTGATATAAATGACATTTCAAAACTTATGGAGACAGGAGCCATCAGAACATATTAATACTCGGGCCATAAGAACATGGTGATACATTAGAACATATTTATACAGAACTATTAGAATACACCAATAAAGGGGGGGGGGGTATAAGAACAGCACATTGCTACATTTTTACAAGGGGGTTATCAGATAGTATTAATAGTGGGGGGGGGGCAATTTCTAAACATTTTCATACAAGGGTTATCCTAGCACACTAATACAGTGGCCATCAGAACATATTGATACTGTCTGGTGTGTTTGTGTGTGTGTGTAAAAAGGGGGAGGGGGAATATCTTTCTCTTTTTTATGTCATAACTGTTTCGACTTTTCCCCGTCTTTCATACGTTCTTGACATTGGATAATACACATCAATAAATACGTTCCTTTATTTGTTTATGATTGTCCACATGCATTTACTTGTATATTTATATGTATGCACTATGTATATTTATATGTATGCACTATGTATATGTATGCACTATGTATATTTATATGTATGCACCATGTATATTTATATGTATGCACTATGTATATTTATATGTATGCACCATGTATATTTATATGTATGCACTATGTATATTTATATGTATGCACTGTGTATATTTATATGTATGCACTATGTATATTTATATGTATGCACTATGTATATTTATATATATGCACTGTTTATATTTATATATATGCACTATGTATATTTATATGTATGCACTATGCATTTATTTATCTTTCATTCAGATGAAGTTACTCAATTTGCTCCTGCTTGTGCTGTTTGTCAGTCTGGCCATCTGGTCACTGAACGTTGCTACTCACAGAGTAAGTGATCGGTTAGCAGAGTTTAATTACTGTAAGGGGTAACTGTTTGTTTAGTGATAGACATAATAGAATTAAACAAAACAACAACAAACTATGACGTCTTAACTCTTATTGTGTTTACATAATAATTTAATTTCGTTGTTATTCCTTTGAAACAAATATTTTTTTTTCAAAGCCGGAAACTACAATCAACATGACCTACTCAGTCAATCAGACGTTTACGAAGTAAGTGTTGGACTGGAATGTATTATTGTCAATTGATATTTAAAACACAATAATTTTAGAACGATTTGTTTGAGACGCTATTGTCAATTTTTAAAATGACTTTTGCTTGTGAAAAAAATAAAATTAGACTGCTCATGTCCAGTGGCGTAGCGAGCTTACCTCGCACATAGGGCATAAAACCTTTTTAGCACACCCCCTCCCCATTCGAAAACCTTGTAATATTACATGTAAAATATACCATTTGGCGCCCCAATGTGAGTAGCACTCGGGGCATGATGCCCCCTTGCCCACCCCTCACACCGCCACTGCTCATGTCATTGTTGTTCTGCCTACCAGAAGTGTGTGAAGTGTGTGCAAACCACTAATGGAACGGTTTTTATGGTGCCTTTCTTTAATCCCCCACCATACCCGATAGTGCCTACCAGAAGTAGAACTTTTGGTTGATTGGTTAATGGTTATTATGCGATTTAATTTAATTTGCTTTGTCTGGCAGTTTCCTGTCGTGTTTGACTTATTTATTTATTTCTTTTCAAAGTGTGTGGGGGGGGGGGACTGGAAATCAATTATCACCATCTTATCGATGCTTGATCGATATAAAATTTTGTATTCTTTTGCGTATTCTTGATGAAAATGCACTATTTTTAAAACTTGCGAGTCAATTCATTAAATTCTTGTAGAGTTAATCACTTTAGAGTGTCATATGGTTCTTGGAAATTTCCACCCCGGACAGTTCGACCCCCTGCCTTTTTTTTTCGACGGGGCTTCCACATTGTTAGTGCCGTCATTGTTTTTAATTATTCCAACTGCAACACTTTTATTTCTGTTCCGTACAGCCCAACAAATCCGACACTGAATTAAACCAGCACACCGTGAGCCACCTGATCAGATGCCCAACACAGATTCATGTTTTCACTGGACGTTCGACATGTTGCAGATTGTAGCCACTGTGCCAAACGAAGCCTATGAAGAAGCAGTCCAGTCACATGACTGCATTTTAAAACTTTACAAAAAAAAAAAAGGCAGAGCTATCATTTAGTTTCGAATATAAAGATACAAGTAAAAATAAAAGGTGTCAATAAACTTGTCAAATCAAAAGTCTTTGCAAGTTTTTTATGTCATTTTTTTTACTCTAATTATAACATTCTATTTGTAACTTTTGAGTGACTATGTTGTTAATTCTGTAATTTTGGAGTGACTATGTTGTTAATTCTGTAATTTTGTCTATGTCATTTTATTCACTTCCGTGAGTGTCAGTGGGACATTGTCATTTCTGTGAGTGTCAGTGTAACATTGGCAGTACTGTGAATGTCAATGTGAAGACAGGGTGTGAGAAATAAATGCAAAGCGGGGGTTGTGGAATTAGATAACAGAAACATTATAGGCACTTTTACCCAGGAGAGGACAAAACAAAGTATATGTATAATTCGTATATACCGTCGAAAGTTTCTGGCAATAATAAAAGTAATGAAAGAAGTATGAAGAAAATTGCAAGATGAGGTGGACTTTTGCATCATCGGACCAATAGCAATGTACCGGCTGCACCTAATCCCCGCGACCCCCCCCCCTCAACCATTTTTGTAGCCATGGCCATGCATACCCACAGGACCGGTCTTGTGACGATTTGCAATTTGAATTTATTATATAACTATCTCTCATGGCTCTTGTCACAGGCTAGAAGAGGGGCCTCGAAAGCATTCGTTAAATTGGGTCCCGCAATTCATAAGGCCGGCGCTGCATAAACAAAGTCTCGATTTTGACTAATAGTGTAATCAATAACAAAATACAATAAAGGTAGTGAGATAAATAGTTATTAAGTAGTCAACCGATTTCCAGAAAATAATCAGTACTTCAAAAATATATTTTATGCCAAGCGCCCCCCCCCCCCCCAAAAAAAATAATACATTGATACCAGTTATAAACACATGTATAAATAAACGAAAGCTTCAGTTAAGTTTGCCGTGCTATTTATTGTTTTTGACGGTGATTTTGGGAGACTACTCTAGCGAAGATAAACACATTAAGAAGGACAACCACATAGACATCCGTTTTCTAGACTTGTGAACACGTCAAAGCATCGCAGAAACACACGCAATTATTTTTATTTTACTTCGTACTATTGGTGCTATTTTTTCTTTGCAACAGTTTATTATAAATCATTCTTTATGAAGGTAATTTGCAAAGATTTTAAGGAATATTGTTTCATTCATGTTAAATAAATAGTTGCAAATAGGTCAACTTTACCCTATCACTGATCCGAAAAAAATTACTAATAAGTTAGTTACATGAAAGATGACAATGGTTTGAAATATCATTTTAACTTATTTTTACGCACTGGCTCCTCGTACGTCAAAGACGTACGATGTATTTTTTTTTTTACCTCGTATGTCAAGCAAAACTTTGAGGAACTCTTATGATGTAAAGTTATAAATGCAGTAGATATTGCTCCACACCCTAACCCTATCCCTAATCCTATCCCTAACCCTAACCCTATTCCTATCCCTAACCCTAATCCTGAAAAAAAAAATCTGAAAAATTAATTTATGATTTATTTAAAAATGACCATCAATAGATATTGCTCCACACTCTAACCCTATCCCTAACCCCCTATCCCTGATCCTGAAAAATAAAATCTGAACAAAAAAATGTATGTCTCTCATAGGAATCGAACCCAAATATAGCTTGCCAAACTGGGTCACGGCCAAGCGAACAACCAACATCACTAGTGCGCCACACAAACTAACACCTTATTTTAATGTATAATTGGAAAAAATTGACGTATCCCGTAAAAAAAAAATACGAAGTACGTCTTTGACGTATGAGGAGCATTTCCCTTATTTTTATTAGACACATTATTTGTTGATTGCTAATCAACTACATCTTTGGCAGTCTTGAAATAATTTGTATATTATCATGAAATAGTTTTAATTCATTTATTAAAAAAAAAAGGAATTAAAACAGTTACAAAGCTGAAATGATGAGATAACTGTCTAATATACATATGAAAAATGTGAAATTCAAAATTCACCAAAATGAATGATATCATATTAAAGAGCTTATTAAACCATTTCCAAAACAGCAAAGATTATCTCTCTAACTCAATTAGAAGCGAAGTTATGACATTTTTTGTGTCTGTGAAAACTGGGCAAAAAATGGTCAGAATTAGTGACCCAAATTTGTAATTATGTCATTAAAAAAATTATAACTTTAAAACCACTTGAGGTATTATGATGAAATTTGAGTATGTTATAAATGTGTGTATCTACTTTCAAACTATAAAGGAATTTACCACTAATTTCAAATATGTTGCACAGAATATGCATATAATGCAGGTGGAGGTCCTAATTTTCGGCTTTCCTGAATGCTACTATTTGCACTCCCATGCCATTAAACATATATAATTTTTGAGAAACTAATGAGAAATGTTTAATTATTTGTTTGTTATTGGAGATTTTATAGTTTCTAACACAGAAAAACAAAAAAAAGGATTTTTGTGTGCAAAAAATTACAATAAATAAGAAGTGTAATAGAATTTTTTTTTTTTTGCTTCTAGTGTTTTCACACTAAATGCATGGAACTTGTTGTTGTTTCAACTTTTGATTATTAATTTCAATTTAATTCAGTTTTTTTTTAATTAAATTATTTAACTAAATAATATGTTAATATCTTTAACATTTTCATAAAAAAAGAAAGGCACTAAATGGACATGCTAGGGCAGAATTATTATCTTTCACTTTATCATACAATATAAGTGTGGTGTCAGAATTTATATGTTGAGGGCAGGCTCACCAAATATGTGACGTCGACTTTTATATGAGCTAAATATGTTACGGTGATTTTAAACAGCTCACCAAATATGTTACGTTTATGTTCTACAAGACTATTATATGAAGAACAGAACTCTATGCAGTACACAATATAACAAATACAACTATGATACAACTTCGCTTATTTAAAGATCTTGACTACTTCTACTATAACAAACTACTTATATCTACCTCTAAGCCTGTCAGCGCTATACTCTACTACATCTTTCTCTCATATACTATCTATTAACTTATTTCTAACTTAACTTAATAAAGGTCGGGTGGGGGGATCACTAGCTTGCTATGCATGTGTCATTATGGCAACAAAGTAAGTTGTGAGCTTGGCTTGACCATTACTTTGGTTATGTAACATGGTCACTAAGATGGGAGGGGAAAGTTTCACATGCCAGTGTAGAGAGGGGGAGGGGAAGATGGGGGTAAATTCTAAACTGTACAATAAGTAAAGACAAAAAGCTCACATTATTTGCAGAGCTGTGTCTAAAATCACACTGTTTGTAGTTATAAGTTATAGTCACACACTAGTCTTAGTATATAGTAACATAGTAACAGTAGACTGAGCTAACCTTTTTGTTTATTCTTAACCAAATTACTGATTTTAATGTTACAAATATATTCATATAACTAAACTATAAATACTATTAAAAGTTAGATTAATTAAAAATTAATACTAAAATGCTAGCATTAAGCTCAATATAGTCACTGCCTAAACACATGCCATATGGCATGGTTCATGCTAATCCTTAATAAAAAATACTAGCACTCATAATTAGTTATAATTTTGCTATTTTAACAAATAATAAGCCTAAACATATCAAAAATATGTAAAAATTCTTTTATTACTGTTTTAGAAATATCTCTAAATAAAAGATTAAATTTATTGAGGACCATATTAAGAACTAAAAAAACGATTTTTTCATTAAAATTTGTAAACAATGGTAGACTTCCTGGATGGAAAAAGAAACATTTTTATAATCTGGAGACAGTGACATATCTTCTACAAAAAATTAACAGTCTGTTATAAGTCAAAATAGCTTGAAATTTGACACACTTACAGGAAAATGAAAAATTAATTTTAGCCAAGATATCTTATTAATAAGACAACACTCTAAAGTACTTTTTTTTTGTAAATAAACTGACCTATTTTTTCAATGAAGTGCAACTTTTTAACAACACAATAAAGGATTTTTTTACTTTATTTTCTTAAATTTCTTTGTAATACATATTAATTTTGCTAAATTAGAGAGCCCCCATTTTGCTTTTCAAAAAAACTGAAAATGAAAATGTACGTAATTTCTAGCAGACCACAACATAGCAACTGAAGTACCTATATATACAATATTTTATTATATTTTATCTACTAACTCATTTTTTCTGACAAATTAATACTTTACACTAACTTATGCAAAATATTACAGCCCGTGCCAATATTATGAAACTTATTATTACTAGCTGTATCCTGCCATATTTGTGTGGGCTGCTTGGCTTATTTATTAAAAACAATAGTTAATCTTTGAAAATTTTTTTAATCATTTAACTATATGGGTCTATTTATTCCATCTCATGAATGAAATCGAGAAACTATTTTAGTTTTTAGTTAAAAAGAATATTATTTAATTCTTATTTTATTTAATGAACAATAGTGTTTTTTGAAGAAAAAAGGAACCTGTTAATAGCCAACCAGTTTAGTTAGTGAAGACAGTTATGACATCATCAGATGTCTTTTTTCAACCGTATGTAAAGTTTAAACATAACTTTTTGCTGCTTTGCTACAAATATGTCTAAAATCCATCAGTTTTTTTTTCAATATATCCCCTTTTTTTAAGCTTATAATTAAACAAAAACTTAATGACCTAAGATTTTTCTTCACTTTAGCTTCCTTTGTTACGTTGTACTCTAAAAAATTTAAGTTCCCTTAAGTGTCATCAGGGCAGATAAAGTGTAGAATTCATCTGTTTCTGTAACCACGGAATACAAAGGGATTGTGTGCTTATCACATTACCCAGCTGCCTTTACTTTCCAAACTAATGTTGATACCCGATTAAAACTAGGTGGACTTGGCTCAAGTCTTGCAAACGGGCAAAAATTCCCCTGGTTCTCACTGTAGATTGAACCCGGGACTCACATGCTGATAGTCAAGTGCATTACACCGCTTGACCATCCATCACCCCTCATTAATACTTTATGGTCAACTTATTATGTAATAAAAGTGTAATATACATATATATATTCTTCCTGAAAGAATGCTAATTTTAAAGCGATGGAATAACTAATTTCATAAATTTAACTTTTTTTTTCCAAAGCAGTATTTCCATTAAAAATGAAATAAAAAAGAAATATGATTATTAAGAGTTTTATTTATATTTCAACAAATTTTTTGCAAATTATTAAATGTTTTAAATTAGATTGACTTTTAAAATGGATTATTGTCATTTTTTATTATTGAAAATACAATATCTTGTAAAATAACATCAGCATAAATTTGAATGATAATATTTATTTAATTTAGACTTTTCTCATATTTAAAACCACAGAAACTTTTTTTAACTGTTGATTTTTTTTAAAACATAATACCAAATAGGCTTTCTACTTTGAAGATCATTATCTTTATTCTGACTAGGCTATTAGATATTCAGTTCTGTAATAATGCATATATTTTATACATGTAAAACTATGCTGAGTTAAATTAAGTCTAATAAAACTCTCAGTAATGTTTAAAGGGCCAGCAACGGAGAGTAATTACTACTGGAACTAAACGTTTGTTTGTTTTTAAACTGTTTCATATTTTTAAATATGTTTTTATAGTTTAAAAAAATGCATTAAAACTTCTTTTTTGTTCTTTTTCTTTTCTTTTTTTTTTTTTTTAAGCTTTAAAACCTTTTAAAAAAATGGTTTTAAAAGAAGTACTGGTACCTGCCTTGATTTGTTTATGTCTCTCAATTGGAATAGTGGCGGATTCCTTGTCTAGAGTTAAAAGAGCACCAACAGAGCTACATAGAGAAGACAAAGAAATTATTAAACCTCAACCTCCGAATGATGCTGGATATGCAAAGATCGATGATAGACCTATAGATGCTAAGCCTAAGGGTCCTGTCAAGATCGCAGAAACAGATGAATGCCGAGAAGATGTTCAGAGGCTATGCGCTGATAAAGCTAAGGCCAACAACTTCCTTGTGCTAGACTGCCTTCAAGATAGTATTACTGTAAGTTATATGAAGCTTTTGTTTGCATATTTTAATAATTACTTTTATTAATGCGGCTTGTGTAGATATGAATAAGTATTTTAGTATTTAGACTCACTCATAACAACTGAATACTATTCCAGGCAACGGAGAGTCTCACTGAAAAATGCAATCATGTAAGTTGTCAAAGAAATCTCTTTTTTTTTTTTAACACAGTATTTTATTTAGACCATATCCCCCCCCCCTCCCCCCCCCCCCAAAAAAAAAAATTAGACCAGATCTAATATAATTAATTTTTTTTTTCTGCCAATAATTTTATTTGGCTTATTTTCAGTCTTTTTTTTTTATCCCCAATAAATAATACATGTGCACATATCTATTTGTGTGCAAGAATTACATATACATATTGATGGACAAAATACATTAATTCTAACCAGATTTAATTGTAATCCAATCAAAAAGTAAAGTCTTACCTTATAAAGCCTATACAGACTATCAAGTTCAGATGAAATAGTGTTCATCTGTTTCTGTAGCCGCTGCTATTTTACAAGAATGTGTGGCTAGCACAATGCCCAGTCACATTTACTTTCCCAAACAAATATGAGGTATCCATTTGTAAGCTGGGTGGACTTTATGATATTGATCGTACTTGCTCAAACTCACTGTGGTTAGCAGTCAAGCACTGAACTCCACTGCCACACTATAAACGTGTGTATTGTATTAGTGGAATTGATCAGACTCGACATGTCCCAGCGCTCACCAGGCTTTGAACTTGAGACCTTAATTTTTTGCCTATCAATGGCTTATTTGTAATTAATTTTTTTTTATTAGGTTTGGAAGGTGGAGGGGCTGTTGTTGGAGTTTTGTATCAGGAATTCCTCATTCTTGTTCTTTTGGCTCTGCATATAGGACTCTGGCCTGCCCTACAAATCCTTTCCCAATATCCTTAATCCATAGTTGTCTTCCTCTAAACTCTTACTCCCAGGACTTAAAGGTGATTGATTATTACATTAAAACTCTTTATTTTCAGTATTTATGGAATTACAAAAAGAAATTGTCACACGACATTCGCTTAGATCGAGCCTTGGATGAAGCCTGCTCTCCTGACTTGGAGAAAGTAAGTTTAGTTTTGTTTTATATGTTTTTTAAAAAATACTATTATAGTGTATCGAAATGTTCGATTTGACTAGGTGTTGCTGGAATGATAAACATTGAAATGCCTCATTTAAATGAAACAAATAAAAGCTTGTAGTTAAATTTTCACTAATTTTTTTTTTCCAATTTATCCAGATTCCAGAATGTAAAAAGTTGCAGAAAGGGGAAGGAAAAATTATTCCCTGTTTGATTGATCATTACGAAGAAGTCAAACACCAACCCTGTAACAGTTTTTTAAACAAGATGGCGAGCATCATATTCAGTGACTACCATTTCATGGAGTTCTTCATAGCCAATTGCTCTAAAGATATTGAGAAACTTCAGTGTGGTCGGTTAGAGAATGTTGATATAGAGTCCACTGTAAGTACACTTTTCATTAGTTGCGGAGTCTTGATAATGTGTCGACTATAAGTAGAAATTCTCAAAACCATGAAGATCATACCTTTAAAAAAGATTATTTTCAGAATGTGACAGCTTTTGAGACTTTTTATATACACCTCATATTGATATGTTTAAGTATGATTTTAAATGAATGTTCAGCGCTGTCTTATGCTATACATTTTTAATTAAATTATTGCCCTAAAAAACATGGATTTTTCTGCTAGTGCATTTTAATTATGTATGATATAAATGAATATTCAGCATTGTCTTATGCTTATGTCTAATTATTGCCATAGAGAAACCTGGATTTTTCTGAAAGTGCATTTTAATCCACATTTTAAAAATGCCATGCTTTTTTTTTTGTTCTCAGAGTGGACATTTGCAGGGTAAGACAATAACCTGCCTGAATGCCCATCGTAAGAATGTCACAAAACAATGTAAAAAGGCCTTGCTGAGAGTAGCAGAGCTGCAGTCAGATGACTATCACCTGGACAGGCCGCTGTACTACGCTTGCAAGGGGGACAGGGAGAACTTGTGCCATGATGTTGTGTCTGGCGAAGGTGCTGTGTTTAAGTGCCTGTATAAACATATTGGTGATCCTGAACTGACACCAGATGTAAGTATTCTGTTCCACAATCTGGTTATGTACCAGTTAACCACTTCTTTTTCTTAGCATTCATATCCTTGTGCAAGATTCACAAGCTGTGCCCACCCCATTGATGTCAACATTCTCATCACCAGCCATAGAAGATTAAAATTATATCTCACTGTCCATCATCTAATTAGGTCAAACTTGACTAAAATTTGCCATTAAGTGTTGAGGTTTGTTAGTAAGAGAACCAGAGTTTACCTTCCGTTAACAATCAGGCTGTGGGGGGGGGAGGTTGCTTTACCTCGTCTGTGGCATTATCATCGTGAGTTTGTAAACCAGTGTTAAGAAGCTATTAATACTGGGAATCTGAAGGCAAATAAAATCATAGGTTGAAAAACGGAAATAAATATTAGGCCAGCTTAGACCCTCAGCCTGCCTTTATGATGTGCCGGATATATTTTAATATTTCCTTTACTAATAATAATTTATAACTTATTGAAAAACTTGTATGTTTCAATGATTGACCAAGTAAACAAAAAATGTTATACTTTCAATTTTTCATTAATAGTGTGTTATATTATTAAACGCCCGTTTTGTTTTTTTTATTTTCACCCTGATGAAAACAATTATTCTGTTTCAACAAGTGTAAAGACAAGCTGGAAGCCAGACAAGCATTAATTGCTGAAGATATCAAAGCTGACAAGTCTTTTTACAGAGCCTGCAGCCATGACATTCAAGAAAACAAGTGCTTTAGGGGAAAGGGGGAGGAAATCGATGAAAGCTTAGGAAGGTCATCCGTTTTACTTTGCTTGGAAAAAGCTCAAAGTGAAGGTCTGATTGAATTTTAAATAAATTTTTTTTTTTAAGAAATACGTGATTAAATATTATTGCTTCTCTTAAAAATTTTTTTTTTTCTCCATTCTACTTAGGAAAACAGAAAGTCACTGCAGAGTGCATCCAGGCCATGTTTGAACTTCGTTCAGAGTTAATGCAAGACTACAAGATCAGTCCAGAGCTGGTCAGCAGCTGTGAGACGGAGATAGCTAAATATTGTAATGGTCTGGAGGTTGGCGGCAGCACCATAAACTGTCTGATGAAGTTAGCAGCTACCAAAAATAACCAAGACAATAATTATATCAGCTCTGCTTGCACTGCTCAGGTAAATTAATTTTAACCATTAGTTTACTATTATAACAAGAATCGGCCGCTAGCCTTTTTCTGCAAGCACCAGATTCTGCCAGTTTTTTGGGTCATTGTAAATTGACACTGATTCAGACCATAAGACATTAATATACACTATACAACCAAATTAATAAGAATAATTAACGAACTTCCTCATCATATATTATATGATATTTATCATATCTTATATTTATGTCGATTTTTTTGTCAGGAAGCATCGTAAATAGTCCAATCATGATTTTTTTTCCATGGCGGGGGAACTAATGGCTAATTAATGTACCAGTCAATGATGAGCACCTCCATTTTAAGTTCTTTCAGCTTTCTTTCAAAGAAATTTATGGTTGCTTGTTGTACATGAAAATAGCTAGCAGACGGAAGGGTTATGATTGATTTTTTTTTAATTATTATTTTATTGCACAAATGAATTATTAATTTATATGTTACAGAGAGTATGAGTAATCAGGCCATGTATATAATGTAAACAATGGAGGATTGTGTCTTGGGTCAAAGGCATTTCTTTGACAAAGGTTCTTTATTTCTGCATTGCTTACAATAATTTTTTTCAAAATTGAATGCTCCAATGACCCAAAAAATGTGTTTTGTCTTATTCCCCCCCCCTTCCCCCCTCCCCATCATGTTTATATTATATACTTTGATTTCACACATTGCCTGTAATGTAATATGTCTCTTCCCGAATATTAAGTTTTTTTAAATTAAAAATTTCTTTTTTTCTTAGTTGAGC
Source organism: Bulinus truncatus (assembly GCA_021962125.1). Taxonomy (NCBI): domain Eukaryota; kingdom Metazoa; phylum Mollusca; class Gastropoda; family Planorbidae; genus Bulinus; species Bulinus truncatus. The sequence continues at coordinate 5,154,369 of JAGDYQ010000037.1, read as the reverse complement.
GAGCTCCTAAGCGTAGTCAATCCAGGTGGGACTGTCGCCTTGATCGCCCCTCTTCAGCAAGCCTGCGCTGATGTTGTGACTAAAGCGTGCCATGACCACCAGGCGGGGCATGGAGAGTATGTTTGTTTTTTTTTTTTTTTTTTTGGTCTCCCCGCATAATTATGTTTCCTTTATTCATATGCCAGCTTACATCAGTGCTAGAGTAAAGAAAAACTTTACCAACATGTTATTGTTTTGGAAGTTAGTGGCGACTACAATAATTGTTGGCAAATCTTGATGAACTTGTGACATAAATGAATAGTTTGTTTCACTGAAATCAATTTGGGAAATCTAATACTTTTAGAGTTGAGGAGAGATGTGATCATACTATATAGACTGCATGACCGTTTGCCCGAAGGTCCTGTGTTTATTAAGAACAGGGATTTTTATTCTGTCCTTAAAAAGGGTTTAAAAATCGCTGAGGCATGGGCATTGTGCTAGCCAACAACCTGATTCAGAAACATTCGATTAAAAAAAAATGGAGTAAAAATGCACTCATACCTTTAATTGCTAGCAATCTGAAATACATTAGTTGGAATTTCTGCGACTTCAAAACAATATAGAAATATACGTGCGTTTGTTAAATATGCCATAAAAAAAAGACAGAAACGAGACCTTCTATGTACAAAAATATGCTGCAAAAAATTAACCATTGAAACCTAAAATATCACATACACTGTTGCAAAAATACATATCTATACATGTATCAATATTTTATTACAGTTCTTTCATTGGCAGGAAATGAGAAATTTAAAGTAAGATGTACTTGTTTAATATTGTATAGAGAGATATCATTTTCAGTAGCGGGTGCTTTAAAATTCATTTCATTGACAAAATATGCCCTGAAAACAAATACTCACTTTTTGATGAAATGTCCCTCGTGAAAAAAAAAGGTCAAAATTTGTTTTTAATGACAAAAGAATTATTCGTTATATTGCTTTTCAGACTATAAGTGCAATTTAGTTAAAAATTGTTTAAGAATAAAATATAGCAAAAGATTAAAAAAAATTATTTTTCATAAAAAATGGAGCACTAATTGTAAGCTAATCTCATACAAGTAAACCTTTAGTATTCCATCCCATTTACACACACACACACCCTCCCCCCATCCACTTTTTCCCATCTCTAATAAAATGTCATACTTTTTTTTATTGAAAGCTAAAATGAAATATTGATTTTATGAACAGATGCTTACAATTGAATTTTAAATAAACAGTGAAGATTTTTATCCCATTTAGTTTATGGCTTAAAAGTTTTTGTTAGTTTAAAACATATTCTGATAGTGGTATTTTAAGTTTTACATTTTGAAGAAATTAATGTTTAGATAAGCTTTGTGTGTGAATTGATTATTTTAAAAGCTGCCGTGTTGAAGAATCAATGATAAGCTAACCTCTTAATATATGTGAAACCAGGAGACTTGCTTACAGAAGCGTAGCAGGAAACTGGAACTGATTCATTGTTGTGAAGATCTAAGACAAGTTTTTTTTTCCACCTTTATTCTTACTTTGTAGTCCGTAAATGAAAAAAAAAAAAAGAATTCTTCAGGTTCCTGTGCCTAGCACAATGCCCGGCCATCATTTAAAACTGAGTGACATCATTCAGATACTCAGGACAAGAGAACAAGATCAAATATATAGTTGCTGGGAATCAATCAGCATTGAAGAGCAATAAATATTACGTCAGAGTATGAATGTTGTTGGGTTGTTGTTTTTTCCCATGATAACCAGAGATCCTCAGGTCTGCATTCAAAACCACAACTTTTTATATTTCATTGAAAATTTTTATGGCATTTGTAATTTTTTTTTTTTTGCTTGCTGGTTTGTTTTAAATATTCATATATTGCATTTGCCTCCATTAGAACATTTGTTTTTTAGCTTTCTTTAGTTTTTTTTTCTCAGTGTCATCACATGCCTGTTGGAAAACATTGACCACGAGGACATGACTGACGAATGTGAGGAACAGTTGCTCATTATACAGTACTTCGCTGTGCGAGATTTTAGGTGGGTATTCTTGAGTATTTGATGTCACATGCATTTGTGCTCCTGGTGAACAATTTAAATTAGAACGTCTGCTTCTGTGCACCTCGTTTGATTGGGTAACAGTTTTTTTATTAGTTCTAGCACTCATTTGGTAAAAAAAAATAATTACTCAAGCAAGTTTGAATGCTATGATTATTTGGTGCGCTTAGCTCAAGTAGGGTCATTAAATTGCATTAAACAGAAGGATCATAGGTTTTCAGTAGTGTGTTGTTGTATTTTTGGGGGGGGGGGGGGGGTTAAAACTGAATAAGTTGCCATAAACAATACATCAGTTTGTTCTCAAATACTATTTTTTTTTTTTCGATATCCTTATTAATGATGAGTTTTGATTTATTTTAAATGAAAACAAAAAAATGTTACAATCAATAAACATCAAGCAGGAAAAATAATATTTTCAAGATATGCTTAATGTTTATTAAAATATTCAGTATTCAAACCACATTATAGACTTTTAAAAACAAACTAAGCCATGACGTTGTTTCTAAAGCATCTAAAAATCATTGTTTACTTAGCTGAAATAGCTAATTGGCCAAAATTAAAATAAGACATTTCAAAATTTAACAAAAATGTCTTATACTCAGATATGATGAATAAGGTTTTATCATTAGTTAAATGTTACGATAGGCTTAAAATAAAGAAGAATTATTAAAGCTTTAAAAAAATGAAAAAAAATAATAATAATCATCAGAAGATATAATATAATTGTACATAGTTTAAAAAACAAAATAGAAAAACTACACCACATACTAAAACAATGATACAAATCTGTCCCCAGAAACTATTCAAAGCTGTAGATTTTAAAAAAAAAATATTTATCGAACCGAGACACCGGCAAGATGCCATTTTGAATTCTTGATTTCTAATTTTGATATAACGAAGGCGTGAGACAGCTATAATTTACATAGATGTTTTTTATTTTACTTCCTTCAAGAAGGTAAATACCAAATCAAATGATGTAACTATTTTTGAATGTGCCAAATCAGCTGTTTTAGTTTACTTGTATTTTATTTCAAGGCTTGATGCTCACTTGTACAAACAGTGTCAGAAAGACGCAGTGGAGATATGTCATACTAATGCCTTCAGTGACACAAACACCATGGAGCCTGAAATGGGTCCATTGATATTTTCCCTGCCTGCACCGAGCAAATGCCTTCCCCAAATCCTGATGACCCTAAGGTAACTATTTAGAAAGTCTTAATTATTTTTAAGTCTTTACTGGTTCCATTACAAGTATGAATTCTACTATTAATTTCCAATTTTTTATTTATAGAGCTGACAGACTTTATGGAATCCTCAAAAATGGGTTAGATTAGAGTCCAATAAATTGGATGAGAAATTAGAAATGGGGGTAAAAATTATCTGATTCTGATACCCCAAAGAAAGTGCAGATTTTCCATGTTCCATTGAATAATCCTATCACTAATTTTAACCCATTGCCTGATGGGTCATTCTCTAGATTCATTCATTGGGGTGACCTTCAGTCTAATGAATTAAAAAAAAATTTTTTTACGGCTGCGCATTTTTTTTAGAGAGTGAACTTAAAAATAAACATTATTCAAGCTGTTATTTTATTTTACTTGTTGGCTTTAATAAAAAATATTTCTTGGCCATCTATTCTCTATAGCTTTCGGAGGGTGTGTTCATGAAGTGAAACGTGTGCTACGGGCGGTCCACGAGAGTGAGGTTGATTCCAGAGGTCGAAGAAGCTTGGATGAAAGAACTGTCAGAGCTCTGTTCTGATGATGAGCACAAAAAAATTGACAAGGTGAGGGCTATTAAAAAAAAGTGTAAAACTGTGGACGATTGCCATGGTTTGAAGGCATATGGCAACATAAAAAGTGTTTATGCTAGTAGCTAGAGTAATACAGTAAGACTGCTGATCGTAAGCCTTTGTTATATCAGGGATCTTTCTTCGGTCCATTCAATGTCCCTATGTTCACCCAGCTTAAAAATGGGAGCCACATAATCCCGTAGAGTAAATGGAGATTCAAAAATAGGTCAGCTCTTCTTCATCTAACATCTGTGGTCTTCATAGGCTTTAGAAGGAGACCTTTAATTTTACACTTGGGGGAAAATTTTACTTTCAAACCTCTTTCTCTAGTTCATTTTATATTTTTTTTTAAGTTTTAATTATAAGATATGATAGAATACCTTTGATATATATTTGTGCTAAGATTTTAATTTTTTTTTTTGGAGCTTTTTTAAAATATATACTCAGACATTATTAAATTCTTTTCTAAAGTGCTGTAATATTTAAAAATTTCATTCATTCTAATGCTGTGAACCTAGTAGCTTTGTCAACATAATTTTTAAAAATTCTTACTTGTAGCATATCTGGTCCACGTTTTATTGAATATTTGCCTAAGACTCTTTTTAAGTCTCTGAAAAGGACTGAAATTTGTTAGTTTTTAATACAGTATTTTTTAAATTGACTTAGTTTTTCCACAAAACCTTGTTAGTTCAATTAAGAGGAAAACCTGGGGATTCCAAGTATTTATGAAAACTGCTTTTTTCATCACAAGAGTGTTATCATTTGTTGTATACTTTTGGTATTAAAAATCAGTTCGGTATAAAGATATAATTGGTAAAAAGACCCACCTCGCTACATTAACTTTTTAATTGTAAAGATAAGTAATAACTTTAATACTTTTTAAAGTGAATTGATAAATTTCTGATTTGAGATTTTGTTGCTCAAAAACCAGATGTTTAACTTTTATATTACTAGGAGAGTTCATTGCATTTAAAGGCAGATTTCCATTGTGGAAAATGTTTGTGTTCAAAATGCTGTGAAAAATAAAATTAAACCATTAGAGATTTTTTTTCCTTCAGTCTCATGATCTATAGTTAAGAAATAAAAGCAAAATATATACAATTTTAATACAAAATAAATGTTCTCATCTTTAATATAGGAAATGGAGTGCCTTCAAGACAATTTGATTCGCTGGAGGACAAATGCAAAGCTGTTGTTGCCAATTTTACCGAAGAAGAAATGGGAGATTTTGAAATGGACAGAATCTAAATGAAAGCTTGCACACCCATGATTAGAAGATTTTGTCGGGTATGTTGCCTCCTGTATTTTTTTTTTTAACTTCTGGTACCCAAGGTTTTTTTTTAAGTTATCTATTTATGTGTCAGTATCCCTGTCTTCAATATCATTGTAAGTACTGGTGCGGCACTCTTGTAAGTACTTGTTTTATTATTGTGCTTTTTTACTAGCAACATATAATAGTAGGCATCCGTCCATCTCGGAAGATGATGGTAGCGCTTCTAGGTCTCCAGCGCGCAGGACTGGGCGAAGATTGTGGAGGCCTTGCGCTGCCCAGACAACAGGGCCTCCTCTCGGCTTTGTCGACGAGGTCCAAGGGGGTACAAAGCACCACGCTTGAGACGACGGCTGGGCAGGAGTTGCCGGAAGGACATCATGGGTGACGCTTCATCCGCCTTAGGGACTCCCGGATTTTCTCCTCAGGGTTGACTCCCCGGCCTTTCCCCATGGGGGGGTGAGCCTGCAAGGCAGCAGAGGTTTGGAATCAGGGTTTTCCTTCCCCTAGATGTGGTTGCCCTCCCAGGCTGACGAACCCCATCTGCTTAGGCTATGTTTGAAAATGACTGGCAGACCTTAAATTCTCTTTTTTTTTCTATGTATAGTCAATCTAAGATTTTGTTCCATAAATTTAGAAGAAATCCATGTTGGCCGATGCACATCACCCCAGGTGCACTTCATACTTTGCCTGGTTTTATACATTATGTATCTACTATATTTATCAGTTTTAAATATTTTGTGTTATTTTTTTTTTTAGGATTTACTTTGATAGTGAAGCCATGCCCAATGAAGTACTTGAATGTTTAATTGAGCATAAGAATCGTAATGATATGAATGATAAATGTGCTGCAGTGAATAGAGCATCATCAAATTGTGAGTGTTATTTTAGAATATCTTTAGATTTCTAAGTTGAAGGAATTGAGATTTTTAAAGGTTGTCATGGTATATGTCATTATTGTCAGAATCACTTTTGAAAGTTTTATTACAGAAAAATAAAAATGCTTTTGAAGAATAAAAAAAAGACATTGTCATTCTGTTGAATTTTCTGTACAGATCTCATTGAAAGATTTTCGCTACAACCACAAGTTCCGTGGAAGCTTGTCAGGGTGCAGTGGCCACATACTGTCAACACAAGAAAACAAAGTGAGCAAAATTTCTGTTGAATTCCTAAATGTTTTTTTGTTATTGGGGAGATTATGGCCGTGCTGTGTAGGTAGCTTGGCTGTCAACCTGTGGGTACTGGGTTGGATCTCTGGTGAGAACCCCAGGATTTTTATCAGGGTCTGGTAAAGCTCCCTAGTCCATCCAGCTTAAAATGGGACATTATTTGGGGGGAGCAATGTGGATGCTCATTGCAATAGCCACATGATCTTTCTAAATGTCTTGGCTATGCAGCAGATGTATTCTACTCTTCATCTAACCCTACTAGCCTTTGTTGGCTGTTAAAAAGGAAATTCCTTTTCACCACAGACAAAGCTTTTTTCCTATGTGGCTGTAAAAGTTTCATTTATAATTTTAAACTGGCAGGGGAAATAATTTTTGTCTCTTTTTCTTTATTTTATCTAAGGTACGGGGTTGTATGCAGGTCTCAGTGAGCATGTAAGAAATGACACACTATTTGAAAAACCGCAGAGAGTTGAAGCTAGTTGTCAAAAACAGCTTAGATTTGAGTTGCTGCAAAGGGTAAGCAGACCTCCAGTATATTTCTTAATTATTGTCAGTATTACTGTTTTGTGAATCTTGTTTGCTATAGTGAAATTTCATTAATGCCAACACAAGTCAATGTTATGGCTAGGGAATTAGCAACATTACCATATTCTGTTTGACTTTACTTTGCTAGAAAACTAGTGTCAGACTCCGGAATATTCAATTCACTTAGGTATCAATGCAAAGATCATGATCAAATTCCACCAAATTAATATTTCTGCTATGTCATTTATTTTATAAAAAATTCAGTACCACAGCAAAATAAATATATAAAGTCAAATCTCAGTTTACGATCATACTTAATTCCAGAAAGTTGCCTGTTAATCTAAAGCACTTGTATATGACAGCAGATTTCCTCTTAAGAAATAATGGAAACTTTGATGAACTCCAAAGAACTAGAATTATTCTAATCTTTTATACTGAATATATTTTTATAATTTAATCATTGTATAGGATTAACTAAAGAATTAACTTGGGGGAGCCTATTCATTCTCTTGTCTTCTTTGTAAGGGCTTTGTCACTAAACAGGGTTCATTGATATCATTTACATATCTTTTACACCAAGAGGTTTCTCGCATTTTACACACGCCATTATTTCATTTAAAATGAGGGGATTTCTCAGTCATTTCTGCCTTTATGTTTTTTTTGACAATTACACCACTCCTAATAAATAAAGTTCACCACTGTTGTAAACAAATAAAGCTCCACTGTTGTAAATAATAGATGCTCAAATTGAGCCAAGAAAAAAAGCAGCAAAAATACTGAATATTTATTTATCCATTTAGAATTATTTTTTTAAAGTTCAGCTCATGGCTGGGACAGACTTGCTCATATATCATGTCTAAGTATTTGAAAAAGTAACATACATCAAAACTCATTTTTTTTTTTAAATTGGACTGTATACACATTACATTATAGATTTATATATTCCTTTCCATTTACCTGTGTACACAGCAGGTACCACTTTTACCTTTGATTCGTCATTTTTTATTATCCTTTTTTTTTCATCTGATGTAAATTCTCCTTCCTTTTTAATTTTGGCAAGTTTGTTAAAAAAAAAATACAATTTTATTATTCTTTTTGTAGGGGAGAGTCAATAAACCTTGATCCCAAACTGAATGCAAGTTGTTATGAAGATATAAAAACATTTTGTAAAGGAAAACGCCCATGGAGAAGGGGAGGTAAGCTTAGTGTGCTCTAAATCAAAATCAGTTTGATTGCTTATCAAGCTGTTTCTTTTAAAGATTTCTTGGGCTATTTTTTAAGATGTCTTGCTGATTTTTCTTTAAGATGACTAAAAATAAACATATGATACTAAAATAAACATATGATACTAAAATAAACGTGTGATACTTAAAATAAACATATGATACTCAAATAAACATATGATACTCAAACAAACATATTAGCCAAAATTTTAACTGAATGAATTGACCTTGATACTTTAATTTGGCCACCAATTAATGAGATATGAAGTCAACTAATCACAAAAACTGAGCCTAGGATATTTATTACATAATCTTTTTTTTTTCATTGAAAGATGATACTTAAAATCTTCGTATGAACTATAATATGATTTTACTATTCAAAGTCAGGCATTAAAAAAAAAAATTATACTAATAAGAATATAATTTTTAATCGGAGAAGAATAAAAAATTATTATGATCAGTTATTTGGTTAAGTTAAGCAAATTCTGATAAAATTTTAAACTAGTAAGACCCCAAGTTAGTAAAAATAGATTAATGTGCATTGATTGTATCTAATAAAATGACGTGCTGCTGGGTGGCGCTTTGGTAGCCAGCCAGATCTTCATGCTGCAGCACCACCTATACATGCTGTGGGTTTTCCCAAGTCCCAGTCACTTGCATGGTCTCCTCCATGGCCATTGCAATTTCGTTTTATGGCTGGAAATGAAAGAAAAGGCACTGCGAAACCGCTCCGTTAGTAGTTTATAGGACCCAAGAGGGGCTTGTAAAAAAAAATAATAAAAAAAATTAATAACAGTGTACGTTTTTTTTTTATTTATAGATCCTGAATGTTCACAATCTCACAAGAAGAAACTTGCCAAGCCTTGTCACATTCTGGTGTTTCAAAGAGAGGTGGGTTTTTTTTTATTCAAACTTTTCAGGGCTAAGTTTATTTTTGAATTTTAAGGATTTTAGTACAGCACGTACATATGTGTTTTTTTTTTCTTGAGGTTAAATGGTCCTAATATTCAAAATGACAGTCTTTTTTTAATTAAGAGTTTATGTTGAATGTACACAAATAAAATTTTTTTAACTAG
>JAGDYQ010000037.1:5112385-5144757 GCA_021962125.1 Bulinus truncatus | reverse complement strand
GATTAGGAGCAAGAACCTATTAATGTGGTTCGTCAATGTCCATGTTTCAGATCCAAATAGGAGGACAGCTTTCACATTTGTGATATTAAAGATTTTTGATAGCCAGACTGGTAATGTATAAATGTACTGATGAATGTACTCACGGATGTACTTGCAAATGTACTCATCATAATTACTATAAAATATTTTTATCATTTTGTCTGAAACACTTATGATTGGCTAAGATGGCAGCCTAGTTAAACAAATTTTATTTGTGTACATTCAACATAAACCCTTTATTAAAAAAGACTGTCAGCCATTTTGAATATTAGGACCATTTAACCTCAAGAAAAAACACATATGTACGTGCTGTATAATCCTTAAATTCCAAAAATAAACTTAGCCCTGAGAAAAGTTTGAATAAAACAAAAAAAAACCCACCTCTCTTTGAAACACCAGAATGTGACAAGGCTTGGCAAGTTTCTTCTTGTGAGATCGCAGACATTCAAGGATCTATAAATAAAAAAAAACGTACACTGTTATTAATTTTTTTTTTTACAAGCCCCTCTTGGATCCTATAAACTGCTAACGGAACGGTTTTCGCAGTGCCTTTCTTTCATTTCCAGCCATAAACCGATATTGCAATGGCCATGGAGGGGAGACCATGCAAGTGACTGGGACTCATTGGGAATACCCACAGCATAGCAGGTGGTGCTGCAGCATGAAGATCTGGCTGGCTACCAAAGCACCACCCAGCAGCCGCCATTTTATTAGATACAATCAATGCACATTAATCCTTTTAACTTGGGGTGTTAGTAGTTAAAAATTTTATCAGAATTTGCTTAACTAACCAAATAACTGATCATAATAATTTTTATTCTTCTTTGATTAAAAATTATATTCTTATTAGTATAGTTTTTTTTTTTTAATGCCTGACTTTGAATAGTTAAATCATATTATAGTTCATATGAAGATTTTAAGTATCATCTTTCAATGAAAAAAAAAGATTATGTAATAAATATCCTGGCTCAGTTTTGTGATTAGTTGACTTCATACTCGTTAATTAGTGGCCAAATTAAGTATCAAGGTCAATTCATTCAGTTAAAAATTTGGCTAATTTGTTTATTTTAGTATCATATGTTTATTTTAGTATCATATGTTTATTTTAGTATCATATGTTTATTTGAGTATCATATGTTTATTTGAGTATCATATGTTTATTTTAGTATCATATGTTTATTTTAGTATCATATGTTTATTTTAGTATCATATGTTTATTTTAGTCATCTTAAACAAAAAATCAGCAAAACATCTTAAACATAGCCAAGAAATCTTTAAAAGAAACAGCTTGATAAGTGTTACGGGTCCTTTTTCTATATACTTCACACATGTTACGTGCTCTTTGGTTATGCTCAATAAACTTCTCAGGCCCTTTGGTTTATGTTATGAGTTGTGCGTTTTAATTCAAACGTAGAGATGTCAATTTAACTTAATGTCTGTCTGTTTCACTCTTATTTGCTCACTCCTTTGTTACAACTCAAAACCCAACCAAACTCGATGCGTTGTTAAGTACAACGATTTATTTACATAAAATGTACATCAGAATACAACAAGTCCATAAACGAATACACATTTAAATCCACAGTAATTTGCTCTGCCTCAACTCTGACTAACTACAATTCCTGTCCCTAAAACTCTCGTCACTAGATCTCTCGTAACTATCTCTCTTCTCTAACTCTCGTTCTCACTAACTAATGTCCGAATCCAGCCCTTATTTATACCCCTAACGTCCGTGCCCTAATTACCCTAAGTACGTCACAGTCTCTTCACTATCTAATCTTTCTAGGAGCGTCACCTGGTCGTCATTGTTAACCTGCTAGACTGTCCGACGGCGCCTCCCAGTCTTCACACCTTCGCTGTCTACTATTCTATTGTTTCCCACCTCGCCCTAAGTTGTCTGTCACCTTGTCACTATTATTCGTACTAATCCTAATTCTTAGATATCTACTATGTTAAAAGGTCGAAGGGGATTGTCTCTGTCTCTACATCTACTTTAGCTCGTCACAATAAGCAATCAAACTGATTTTGATTTAGAGCACACTAAGCTTACCTCCCCTTCTCCATGGCGTTTTCCTTTACAAAATGTTTTTATATCTTCATAACAACTTGCATTCAGTTTGGGATCAAGGTTTATTGACTCTCCCTACAAAAAGAATAATAAAATTATATATATATTTTTTTTTTTTTTACAAATTTTGGCTTTTTCAAAAACATCAGAAACTCGCCAAAAAATTGAAAGGAAGGAGAATTTACATCAGATGAAAAAAAAGGATAATAAAAAATGACGAATCAAAGGTAAAAGTGGTACCTGCTATGTACACAGGTAAATGGAAAGAAATATATAAATCTATAATGTAATGTGTATACAGTCCAATTTTAAAAAAAAAAAAAAATGAGTTTTGATGTATGTTATTTTTTCAAATACTTTGACATGATATATGAGCAAGTCTGTCAACCATGAGCGAACTTTAAAAAAATAACTCTAAATGGATAAACAAATAATCAGTATTTGCTGCTTTTTTTTCTCAGGCTCAATTTGAGCATCTATTGTTTACAACAGTGGAGCTTTATTTGTTTACAACAGTGGTGCTTTATTTGTTTACAACAGTGGTGCTTTATTTATTAGAGTAGTGTAATTGACAAAAAAAAAACATAAAGGCAAATGACTGAGAAATCCCTCATTTTAAATGAAATAATGCGAGAAACCTCTTGGTGTAAGATATCGCAATGATATCAATGAACCTGTTTGATGACAAAACCCTTACAAAGAAGACAAGAGAATGAACAGGCTCCCCCAAGTTAATTCTTTAGAGTCGAGCAGAAAGAAAACTCCATTGAAAATAGCATGACATCCTATACAATGATTAAATTATAAAAATATATTCAGTATAAAAGATTAGAATAATTCTAGTTATTTGGAGTTCATCAAGTTTCCATTATTTCTTAAGAGGAAATCTGCTGTCATATACAAGTGCTTTAGATTAACAGGCAACTTTCTGGAATTAAGTATGATCGTAAACTGAGATTTGACTGTATATATTTATTTTGCTGTGGTACTGAATTTTTTATAAAATAAATGACATAGCAGAAATATTAATTTGGTGAAATTTGATCATGATCTTTGCATTGATACCTAAATGAATTGAATATTCCGAGTCTGACACTAGTTTTCAAACAGAACATAGTAATTTTGCAGATTCCCCAGCCATAACATTGACTTGTGTTGGCATTAACAAAATTTTACTATAGCAAACAAGATTCACAAAATAGTTGCACTGACAATAATTAAGCAATATACTGGAGGTCTGCTTACCCTTTGCAGCAACTCAAATCTAAGCTGTTTTTGACAACCAGCTTCAACTCTCTGCGGTTTTTCAAATAGTGTGTCATTTCTTACATGCTCACTGAGACACGCCACAACTTCGTACCTTAGATAAAATAAAGAAAAAGAGACAAGATTATTTCCCCTGCCAGTTTAAGGTATAAATGAAACTTTTACAGCCACATAGGAAAAAAGCTTTACCTGTGGTGAACATTTCCTTTTTTTAACAGCCAACAAAGGCTAGTAGGGTTAGATGAAGAGTAGAATACATCTGTTGCATAGCCAAGACATTTAGAAAGATCGTGTGGCTAGCGCAATGAGCATCCACATTTGCTCCCCCCCAAATAATGTCCCATTTTAAGCTGGATGGACTAAGGAACTTTACCAGACCCTGATAAAAATCCTGGGGTTCTCACCAGAGATCCGACCCAGTACCCACAGGTTGACAGCCAAGCTACCTACACAGCACGGCCATAATCTCCCCCAATAACAAAAAAAAAAACATTTAGGAATTCAACAGAAATTTTGCTCACTTTGTTTTCTTGTGTTGACAGTATGTGGCCACTGCACCCTGACAAGCTTCACGGAACTTGTGGTTGAAGCGAAAATCTTTCAATGAGATCTGCACCGAAAATTCAACAGAATGACAATGTCTTTTTTTTTATTCTTCAAAGCATTTTTATTTTCTGTAATAAAACTTTCAAAGTGATTCTGACAATAATGATATTTACCACTGACAACCTTTAAAATCTCAATTTATTCCACCCAGAAATCTAAAGATATTCTAAAATAACACTCACAATTTGATGATGCTCTATTCCTGCAGCACATTTATCATTCATATCATTACGATTCTTATGCTCAATTAAACATTCAAGTACTTCATTGGGCATGGCTTCACTATCAAGTAAATCCTTAAAAAAAAAAAAAAACACAAAATATTTAAAACTGATAAATATAGTAGATACGTATTGTATAAAACCAGGCAAAGTATGAAGTGCACCAGGGGTGATGTGCATCAGCCAACATGGATTTCTTCTAAATTTATGGAACAAAATCTTAGCTTGACTATACATAAAAAAAAAAAGAATTTAAGTTCTGCCAGTCATTTTCAAACATAGCCTAAGCAGTTATTATATGTTGCTAGTAAAAAAAGCACAATAATAAAACAAGAACTCGCAGGGGTGGCAGCACCAGTACTTACAATGATATTGAAGACAGGGATACTGTCACATAAATAGATAACTAAAAAAAAAAAACCTTGGGTACCAGAAGTTAAAAAAAAAATATACAGGAGAGCAACACATACCCGACAAAATCTTCTAATCATGGGTGTGCAAGCTTTCATTAAGATTCTGTCCATTTCAAAATCTCCCATTTCTTCTTCGGTAAAATTGGCAACAACAGCTTTGCATTTGTCCTCCAGCGAATCCAAATTGTCTTGAAGGCACTCCATTTCCTATATTAAAGATGAGAACATATTTTGTTATTACAAATGTATATATTTTATTTCTTAATTGTAGATCATGGAACTGGAAAAAAAAAAATCTCTAACGGTTTAATTTTATTTTTCACAGCATTTTGAACACAAACATTTTTCAGTTTTGAAAATCTGCCTTTAAATGCAATGAACTCTCCCTAGTAATATAAAAGTAAAACATCCGGTTTTCGAGCAACATAATCTCAATCAGAAATTTATCAATTCATTTTAAAAGTATTAAAAAGTTATTACTTATCTTTACAATTAAAAAGTTAATTTAGTGAGGTGGGTCTTTTTATGAATTATATCTTTATACCTGATTTTTAATACCAAAAGTATACAACAAATAATAACACTCTTGTGTTAAAAAAAAAGCAGTTTTCATAAATACTTGGAATTCCTAGATTTTCCTCTTAATTAAAATAACAAGGTTTTGTGGAACAACTATGTCAATTTAAAAAATACTGTATTAAAAACTAACAAATTTCAGTCCTTTTCAGAGACTCAAGCATGAGTCTTAGGCAAATATTCAATAAAACGTGGACCAGATATGCTACAAGTAAGAATTTTTTAAATTATGGTGACAAAGCTACTAGCTTCACAACAGAATGAATGAAATTTTTCAAATATTACAGCACTTTAAAAAAGAATTTAATAATGTCTGGGTATATATTTTAAGAAAGCTACAAAAAAATAAAAATCTTAGCAGAAATATATATCAAGGCATTCTATCATATCTTATATTAAAACTTAAAAATATAATACCTTCTGCAGTAGAGAAAGGGTTTGAAAGTAAAATTTTCAGGGACATAAGTGTAAAATTAAAGATCTCTTTCTAAAGCCTATGAAGACCACAGATGTCAGATGAAGAAGAGCCGACCTATTTTTGAATCTCCATTTACTCTATGGGATTATGTGGCACCCATTTTTAAGCTGGGTGAACATAGGGACACTGATTGGACCGAAGAAAGATACTTGAGATAACAAGCGCTTACGATCAGCAGTCTTACTGTATTACTCTAGCTACTAGCATAAACACTTTTTAAGTTGCCATATGCCTTCAAACTGTGGCAATCGTCCACAGTTCTACCCTCACCTTGTCAATTTTCTTGTGCTCATCATCAGAACAGAGCTCTGACAGTTCTTTCATACAAGCTTCTTCGACCTCTGGAATCAACCTCACTCTCGTGGACCGCTCTCGTAGCACACGTTTCACTTCATGAACACACCCTCGAGAAAGCTGTAAGAAGAGATGGCCAAGAAATATTTTTATTAAGGCAAGTAAAATAAAATAACAGCTTGACAAATGTTTATTTTCAAGTTCACTCTCTAAAAATGGCACAGCCGTAAAAAAAATTTTTTTTTAATTCATTAGACTGAAGGTCACCCAAAAGAATCAATCTAAATGACGAGAATGACCCATCAGACAATGGGTTAAAATTAGTGATAAGATTATTCAATGGAACATGGAAAATCTGCACTTTCTTTGGGGGTATCAGAATCAGATAATTTTTACCCCCATTTCTAATTTCTCATCCAATTTATTGGACTCTAATCTAACCTATTTTTGAGGATTCCATAAAGTCTGTCAGCTCTATAAATAAAAAATTGGAAATTAATAGTAGAATTCCTACTTGTAATGGAACCAGTAAAAACTTAAAAATAATTAAGACTTTCTAAATAGTTACCTTAGGGTCATCAGGATTTGGGGAACGCATTGCTCGGTGCAGGCAGGAAAATATCAATGGACCCATTTCAGGCTCCATGGTGTTTGTATCACCGAAGCCATTAGTATGACACATCTCCACTGCGTCTTTCTGACACTGTTTGTACAAGTGAGCATCAAGCCTTGAAATAAAATACAAGTAAACTAAAACAGCTGATTTGGCACATTCAAAAATATATACATCATTTGATTTGGTATTTACCTTCTTGAAGGAAGTAAAATAAAAAAGAAAACATCTATATGAATTATAGCGGTCTCACGTCTGCGTTATATCGAAATTAGAAATCAAGAATTCAAAATGGCATCTTGCCGGCGTCTCGGTTCGATAAATATTTTTTTTTTTTAATCTACAGCTTTGAACAGTTTCTGGGGACAGATTTGTATCATTGTTTTAGTATGTGGTGTAGTTTTTCTATTTGTTTTTTAAACTAAGTACAATTATATTATATCTTCTGATGATTATTTTTTTAAAACATTTTTTTAAAGTTTTAATAATTCTTCTTTATTTTAAGCCTATCGTAACATTTAACTATTGATAAAACCTTATTCATCATATCTGAGTATAAGACATTTTTGTTAAATTTTGAAATGTCTTGTTTTAATTTTGGCCAATGAGCTATTTCAGCTATGTAAACAATGATTTTTAGATGTTTTAGAAACAATGTCATGGCTTAGTTTGTTTTTAAAAGTCTATTATGTGGTTTGAATACTGAATGATATTTTAATAAACATTAAGCATATCTTGAAAATATTATTTTTCCTGCTTGCTGTTTATTGATTGTAACATTTTTTGTTTTCATTTAAAATAAATCAAAACTCATCATTAATAAGGATATCGGAAAAAAAATAGTATTTGAGAACAAACTGATGTATTGTTTATGGCAACGTATTCAGTTTTAACCCCCCCCCCCTCCAAAAAACAACAACACACTACTGAAAACCTATAATCCTTCTGTTTTTATGTAACTAATACAATTTAATGACACTACTTGAGCTAAGCGCACCAAATAATCATTGCATTTAAACTTGCTTGAGTAATTATTTTTTATATCGAATGAGTGCTAGAACTAATAAAAAAACTGTTACCCAATCAAACGAGGTGCACAGAAGCAGACGTTCTAATTTAAATTGTTCACCATGAGCACAAATGCATGTGACATCAAATACTCAAAGAATACCCACCTAAAATCTCGCACAGCGAAGTACTGTATAATGAGCAACTGTTCCTCACATTCGTCAGTCATGTCCTCGTGGTCAATGTTTTCCAATAGGCATGTGATGACACTGAGGAAAAAAAACTAAAGAAAGCTAAAAAAAAATGTTCTAATGGAGGCAAATGCAATACATGAATATTTTGAAAAAAAAAGACTAAATTAAGCTAAAAAAAATGTTCTAATGGAGCAAGCAAAAAAAAAAATTACTTCATGCCATAAAAATTTTCAATGAAATATAAAAAGTTGTGGTTTTGAATGCAGACCCGAGGATCTCTGGTTATCATGAAAAAAAAAATAACAACCCAACAACATTCATACTCTGACGTAATATTTATTGCTCTTCAATGCTGATTGATTCCCAGCAACTATATATTTGATCTTGTTCTCATGAGTATCTGAATGATGTAACTCAGTTTTAAATGATGGCCGGGCATTGTGCTAGGCACAGGAACCTGAAGAATTCTTTTTTTTTTTTTCATTTACGGACTACAAAGTAAGAATAAAGGTGGAAAAAAAAAACTTGTCTTAGATCTTCACAACAATGAATCAGTTCCACTTTCCTGCTACGCTTCTGTAAGCAAGTCTCCTGGTTTCACATATGTTAAGAGGTTAGCTTATCATTGATTCTTCAACAAGGCAGCTTTTAAAATAATCAATTCACACACAAAGCTTATCTAAACATTAATTTCTTCAAAAAAAAAACTTAAAATACCACTGTCAGAATATGTTTTAAACTAACAAAAACTTTTAAGCCATAAACTAAATGGGATAAAATTCTTCACTGTTTATTTAAAATTCAATTGTAAGCATCTGTTCATAAAATCAATATTTCATTTCAACTTTCACTAAAAAAATTATGACATTTTATTAGAGATGGGAAAAAGTGGATGGGGGGAGGGTGTGTGTGTGTTAATGGGATGGAATACTAAAGGTTTAAGTGTATGAGATTAGCATACAATTAGAGCTCCATTTTTTATGAAAAATCATTTTTTTTTTAATCTTTTGCTATATTTTATTCTTAAACAATTTTTAACTAAATTCCACTTATAGTCTGAAAAGCAATATAATGAATAATATTTTTGTCATTAAAAACAAATTTTGACCTTTTTTTTCACGAGGGGCATTTCATCAAAAAGTGAGCATATGTTTTCGGGGCATATTTTGTCAATGAAATGAATTTTAAAGCACCCACTACTGAAAATGATATCTCTCTATACAATATTAAACAAGTACCTCTTACTTTATATTTCTCATTTCAAAACAATGAAAGAACTGTAATAAAATATTGATACATGTATAGATATGTATTTTTGCAACAGTGCATGTGATATTTTAGGTTTCAATGGTTAATTTTTTACAGCATATTTTTGTACATAGAAGGTCTTGTTTCTGTCTTTTTTTATGGCATATTTAATAAACACAAGTATATTTCTATATTGTTTTGAAGTCGCAGAAATTCTACCTAATGTATTTCAGATTGCTAGCAATTAAAGGTATGAGTGCATTTTTACTCCATTTTTTTTTAATCAGATGCTCTGAATCAGGTTGTTGGCTAGCACAAATGCCCATGCCTCAGCGATTTTTTAAACCCTTTTTAAGGACATAATAAAAATCCCTGTTCTTAATAATAAACACAGGACCTTCAGGCAAACGGTCATGCAGTCTATATAGTATGATCACATCTCTCCTCAACTCTAAAAGTATTAGATTTCCCGAATTGATTTCAGTGAAACAAACTATTCATTTATGTCACAAGTTCATCAAGATTTGCCAACAATTATAGTAGTCGCCACTAACTTCCAAAACAATAACATGCTGGTTTAAGTTTTTCTTTACTCTAGCACTGATGTAAGCTGGCATATGAATAAAGGAAACATAATTATGCGGGGAGACCAAAAAAAAAACAAAACAAACATACTCTCCATGCCCCGCCTGGTGGTCATGGCAAGCTTTAGTCACGACATCAGCGCAGGCTTGCTGAAGAGGGCGATCAAGGCGTATGTTTTCACCTGGATTGACTACGCTTAGGAGCTCGCTCAACTAAGAAAAAAAGAAATTTTTAATTTGAACAAAGTTAACATTCAGGAAGAGACATATTACGTTACAGGCAATGTGTGAAATCAGACAAAATATATAATATAAACATGATGGGGGGGGGGGAGGGGGGAATAAGACAAAACACATTTTTTGGGTCATTGGAGCATTCAATTTTGAAAAAAATTATTGTAAGCAATGCAGAAATAAAGAACCTTTGTCAAAGAAATGTCACAATCCTCCATTGTTTACATTATATACATGCCTGATTACTCATACTCTCTGTACCATATAAATTAATACATGTGTAATTCATTTGTGCAAAAAAATAATAAAAAAAAAATCAATCATAACCCTTCCGTCTGCTAGCTATTTTCATGTAAAAGAAGCAACCATAAATTTCTTTGAAAGAAAGCTGAAAGAACTTAAAATGGAGGTGCTCATCATTGACTGGTACACTAAGTAACCTTTAGTTTCCCCGCCATGGAAAAAAAATCATGATTGGACTATTTACGATGCTACCCCCGACCAAAAAAAATCAACATAAATATAAGATATGATAAATGTCATATAATATATGATAAGGAAGTTCGTTAATTATTCTTATTAATTTGGTTGTATGGTGTATATTAATGTCTTATGGTCTGAATCAGTGTCAATTTACAATGACCCAAAAAACTGGCAGAATCTGGTGCTTGCAGAAAAAGGCTAGCGGCAGATTCTTGTTATAATAGTAAACTAATGGTTAAAATTAATTTACCTGAGCAGTGCAAGCAGAGCTGATATAATTGTTGTCTTGGTTATTTTTGGTAGCTGCTAACTTCATTAGACAGTTTATGGTGCTGCCGCCAACCTCCAGACCATTACAATATTTAGCTATCTCCGTCTCACAGCTGCTGACCAGCTCTGGACTGATCTTGTAGTCTTGCATTAACTCTGAACGAAGTTCAAACATGGCCTGGATGCACTCTGCAGTGACTTTCTGTTTTCCTAAGTAGAATGGAGAAAAAAAAAAAAAAAAATCAGAGATTTTAAGAGAAGCAATAATATTTAATCACGTATTTCTTAAAAAAAAAAAATTTTATTTAAAATTCAATCAGACCTTCACTTTGAGCTTTTTCCAAGCAAAGTAAAACGGATGACCTTCCTAAGCTTTCATCGATTTCCTCCCCCTTTCCCCTAAAGCACTTGTTTTCTTGAATGTCATGGCTGCAGGCTCTGTAAAAAGACTTGTCAGCTTTGATATCTTCAGCAATTAATGCTTGCCTGGCTTCCAGCTTGTCTTTACACTTGTTGAAACAGAATAATTGTTTTCATCAGGGTGAAAATAAAAAAAAACGGGGCGTTTAATAATATAACACACTATTAATGAAAAATTGAAAGTATAACATTTTTTTGTTTACTTGGTCTTAGATCCTCAATACAATCATTGAAACATACAAGTTTTTCAATAAGTTATAAATTATTATTAGTAAAGGAAATATTAAAATATATCCGGCACATCATAAAGGCAGGCTGAGGGCCCCAACGCGGCCCTTGCGAAGGATAAAATAAGCTGGCCTAATTATTTATTTCCGTTTTTCAACCTATGATTTTATTTGCCTTCAGATTCCCAGTATTAATAACTTCTTAACACTGGTTTACAAACTCACAATGATAATGCCACAGATGAGGTAAAGCAACCTCCCCCCCCTCTCCCCAACCTGATTGTTAACGGAAGGTAAACTCTGGTTCTCTAACTAACAAATCTCAACACTTAATGGCAAATTTTAGTCAAGTTTGACCTAATTAGTTTATGGACAGTGAGATATTACATTCATTCTTTAGTCATAATTTTCATCTTCTATGGCTCGTGATGAGAATGTTGACATCAATGGGGTGGGCACAGCTTGTGAATCTGTGCACAAGGATATGAATGCTAAGAGAAAGAAGTGGTTAACTGGTACACAACCAGATTGTGGAACATTTCTTTCATAACTAGTATATCAATGCACATGTGACTAGGCAGTCGATGTAGAACACTGGTTGGGCAAGGTTGTGTTTTGTATATTTATATTTTTGGTGTTCCTTGTAGTAGGTGTAGCAGTTGAGAACTACAAAGGCGCTGTACCTTATCAAAGAACTTTGGTTTCATTTCATATTTGAAATCAGTCATTCTTCGTGTTTTGAAATGGAGTGTCGGAGAGTGTGACCCCCACACCAAGATTAAATTAGCGAAGCTCACAGTGCAGTACAGCCCGTGGGGGGGGGGGGGCAACAATCATGGTCTGAACAAAAACCTATTCTAAAAGGAAGATACGACAGAATACTTACATCTGGTGTCAGTTCGGGATCACCAATATGTTTATAAAGGCACTTAAACACAGCACCTTCGCCAGACACAACATCATGGCACAAGTTCTCCCTGTCCCCTTTGCAAGCGTAGTACAGAGGCCTGTCCAGGTGATAGTCATCTGACTGCAGCTCTGCTACTCTCAGTAAGGCCTTTTTACATTGTTTTGTGACATTCTTACGATGGGCATTCAGGCAGGTTATTGTCTTACCCTGCAAATGTCCACTCTGAGAACAAAAAAAAAAAAAGCATGGCATTTTTAAAATGTGGATTAAAATGCACTTTCAGAAAAATCCAGGTTTCTCTATGGCAATAATTAGACATAAGCATAAGACAATGCTGAAAATTCGTTTATATCATACATAATTAAAATGCACAAGCAGAAAAATCCATGTTTCTTTAGGGCAATAATGTTCAGTATAACATTCATTTAAATCATACATAAACATATCAATATAAGGTGTATATAAAAAGTCTCAAAAACTGTCACATTCTGAAAATAATTTTTTTTAAAGGTATGATCTTCATGGTTTTGAGAATTTCTACTTATAGTCGACACATTATCAAGACTCCGCAACTAATGAAAAGTGTACTTACAGTGGACTCTATATCAACATTCTCTAACCGACCACACTGAAGTTTCTCAATATCTTTAGAGCAATTGGCTATGAAGAACTCCATGAAATGGTAGTCACTGAATATGATGCTCGCCATCTTGTTTAAAAAACTGTTACAGGGTTGGTGTTTGACTTCTTCGTAATGATCAATCAAACAGGGAATAATTTTTCCTTCCCCTTTCTGCAACTTTTTACATTCTGGAATCTAGATAAATTGGGAAAAAAAAAATTAGTGAAAATTTAACTACATGCTTTTATTTGTTTCGTTTAAATGTGGCATTTCAACGTTTATCATTCCAGCAACACTTAGTCAAATCGAACATTTCGATACACTATAATAGTATTTTTTAAAAAACATATAAAACAAAACTAAACTTACTTTCTCCAAGTCAGGAGAGCAGGCTTCATCCAAAGCTCGATCTAAGCGAATGTCGTGTGACAATTTCTTTTTGTAATTCCATAAATACTGAAAATAAAGAGTTTTAATGTGATAATGAATGACCTATAAGTCATGGGAGTAAGAGTTTAGAGGAAGACAACTATGGATAACGGATATTAGGAAAGGATTTGTAGGGCAGGCCAGAGTCCTATATGTAGAGCCAAAAGAACAAGAATGAGGAATTCCTGATAGAAAACCCCAACTACAGCCCCTCCACCTTCCAAACCTAATTAAAAAAAAATTAATTACAAATAAGCCATCGACAGGCAAAAAATTAAGGTCTCAAGTTCAAAGCCTGGTGAGCGCTGGGACATATCTCGAGTCTGATCAATTCCAGTAATACAATACACACGTTTATAGTGTGGCATGGAGATGAGTGCTTGACTGCTAACCACAGTGAGTTTGAGCAAGTACGATCAATATCATTAAGTCCACCCAGCTTACAAATGGATACCTCATATTTGTTTGGGAAAGTAAATGTGACTGGGCACTGTGCTAGCCACACATTCTTGTAGAATAGCAGCGGCTACAGAAACAGATGAACACTATTTCATCTGAACTTGATAGTTTGTATAGGCTTTATAAGGTAAGACTTTACTTTTTGATTGGATTACAATTAAATCTGGTTAGAAATAATGTATTTAGTCCATCAATATGTATATGTAATTCTCGCACACAAATAAATATGTGCAAATGTATTATTTATTGTGGATAAAAAAAAAAATAAAGACTGCAAAAAAGCAGCCAAATAAAATTATTGGCAGAAAAAGAAAAATTAATTATATTAGATCTGGTCTTATTTTTTGGGGGGAAATATGGTCTTAATAAAATACTGTGTTAAAAAAAAAAAAAGAGATTTCTTTGACTACTTACATGATTGCATTTTTCAGTGAGACTCTCCGTCGCCTGGAATAGTATTCAGTTGTTATGAGTGAGTCTAAATGTTAAAATACTTATTCATATCTACACAAGCCACATTAATAAAAGTAATTATTAAAATATGCAAACAACAGCTTCATAACTTACAGTAATACTATCTTGAAGGCAGTCTAGCACAAGGAAGTTGTTGGCCTTAGCTTTATCAGCACATAGCCTCTGAACATCTTCTCGGCATTCATCTGTTTCTGCGATCTTGACAGGACCCTTAGGCTTAACATCTATAGGTTTATCATCGATCTTTGCATATCCAACATCATCCGGAGGTTGAGGTTTAATAATTTCTTTCTCTTCTCTATGTGTATCTGGTGGTGGTGCTCTTTTAACTCTAGCCAAGGAATCCGCCACTATTCCAATTGAGAGACATAAACAAATCAAGGCAGGTACCAGTGCTTCTTTTAAAACCATTTTTTAAAAAGGTTTTAAAGCTAAAAAAAAAAAAAAAGAAAGAAAAAGAACAAAAAAGAAGTTTTAATGCATTTTTTAAAATTATAAAAACATATTTAAAAATATGAAACAGTTTAAAAACAAACAAACGTTTAGTTCCAGTAGTAATTACTCTCTGTTGCTGGCCCTTAAAACATTACTGAGAGTTTTATTAGACTTAATTTAACTCAGCATAGTTTTACATGTATAAAATATATGCATTATTACAGAACTGAATATCTAATAGCCTAGTTAGAATAAAGATAATGATCTTCAAAGTAGAAAGCCAGTTAAAAAAAGTTTCTGTGGTTTTAAATATGAGAAAAGTCTAAATTAAATAAATATTATCATTCATATTTATGCTGATGTTATTTTACAAGATATTGCATTTTCAATAATAAAATGACAATAATCCATTTTAAAAGTAATCTAATTTAAAACATTTAATAATTTGCACAAAATTTTTGAAATATAAATAAAACTCTCAATAATCATATTTCTTTTTTATTTCATTTTTAACGGAAATACTGCTTTGGAAAAAAAAAAGTTAAATTTATGAAATTAGTCATTCCATCGCTTTAAAATTAGCATTCTTTCAGGAAGAATATATATATTAAACTTTTATTACATAATAAGTTGACCACAAAGTATTAATGAGGGGTGATGGATGGTCAAGCGGTGTAATGCACTTGACTATCAGCATGCGAGTCCCGGGTTCAATCTACAGTGAGAACCAGGGGAATTTTTGCCCGTTTGCAATACTTGAGCCAAGTCCACCTAGATTTAATTGGATACCAACATTAGTTTGGAAAGTAAAGGCAGCTGGGTAATGTGATAAGCACACAATCCCTTTGTATTCCGTGGTTACAGAAACAGATGAATTCTACACTTTATCTGCCCTGATGACACTTAAGGGAACTTAAATTTTTTAGATTACAAGCGTATGAGAGGAAGCTAAGTAGTGCAGTGAAAAATCTCAGGTCCATTAAGTTTTTTGTTTAATAAAGCTTATAAACGAGGGTGCTATATTGAAAAAAAAAAACTGATGGATTTTAGACATATTTGTAGCAAAGCAGCAAAAAGTTATGTTTAAACTTTACATATGGTTGAAAAAAAGACATCTGATGATGTCATAACTGTCTTCACTAACTAAACTGGTTGGCTATTAACAGGTTCCTTTTTTCTTCAAAAAACACTATTGTTCATTAAATAAAATAAGAATTAAATAATATTCTTTTTAACTAAAAACTAAAACAGTTTCTCAATTTTGTTCATGAGATGTAATAAACAGACCCATATAATTACATGATTTAAAAAATTTTCAAAGATTAACTATTGTTTTTATAAATATGCAGCCCACACAAATATGGCAGGGTACAGCTAGTAATTATAAGTTTCATAATATTGGCACGGGCTGTAATATTTTGCATAAGTTAGTGTAAAGTATTAATTGTCAGAAAAAAGAAGTTAGTAGATAAAATATAATAAAATATTGTTTATGTATAATGTGTATATTTGACAGTTATCTCATCATAATGATCATTTCAGCTTTGTAACTGTTTTAATTCCTTTTTTTTAATAAATGAATTCAAACTATTTCATGATAATATACAAATTATTTCATGACTGCCAAAAATGTAGTTGATTAGCAATCAACAAATAATGTGTCTAATAAAATATATTAAAATAAGTTAATATGATATTTCAAACCATTGTCATCTTTCAAGTAACTTGTTAGTATTTTTTTTTCGGATCAGTGATATGGTAAAGTTGACCTATTTGCAACTATTTATTTAACATAAATGAAACAATATTCCTTGAAATCTTTACAAATTACCTTCATAAAGAATGATTTATAATAAACTGTTGCAAAGAAAAAATAGCACCAATGGTACGAAGTAAAATAAAAATAATTGCGTGTGTTTCTGCGATGCTTTGACGTGTTCACAAGTCTAGAAAACGGATGTCTATGTGGTTGTCCTTCTTAATGTGTTTATCTTCGTTAGAGTAGTCTCCCAACACGGCAAACATAACTAAAGCTTTCGTTTATTTATACATGTGTCTATAACTGGTAGTGGTATCAATGTATTATTTTTTTTTTGGGGTTTGGAAGGGGGGGGGGTGGGGGCGCTTGGCATAAAACATATTTTTGAGGTAGTGATTATTTTCTGGAAATCGGTTGACTACTTAATAACTATTTAACTGACTACCTTTATTGTATTTTGTTATTGATTACACTATTACTCAAAATCGATTACACTATTACTCAAAATCGATTACACTATTACTCAAATCGAGACTTTGTATATGCAGCTCCGGCCTTATGAATTGCGGGGCCCAATTTAACGAATGCTTGCGAGGCCCCTTTTCTAGCCTGTGACAAGAGCCATGACAGATAGTTAGTTATATGCTAAATTAAATTCAAATTGCAAATCGTCACAAGACCGGTCCTGTGTGTATGGTCATGGCTACAAAAAGGGTTTGGGGGGGGGGGAGTGCGGGGATTAGGTGCAGCCGGTACATTGCTATTGGTCCGATGATGCAAAAGTCCACCTCATCTTGCAATTTTCTTCATGCTTCTTTCATTACTTTTATTATTGCCAGAAATTTTCGACAGTATATACAAATTATACATATACTTTGTTTTGTTCTCTCGTGGGTAAAAGTGCCTGTAATGTTTCTGTTATCTAGCCCCATAACCCCGCTTTGCATTTATTTCTCACACTCTTCTCTTCACATTGACACTCACAGTAGGCCTTACTGACAATGACACACTGACACTCACAGAAATGACAATGACACATTGGCACTCACGGAAGTGAATAAAATGACATAGACAAAATTACAGAACCAACAACACAGTCTTTCAAAAGTTACAAATAGAATGTTATAATTAGAGTAAAAAAAAAAAATACATAAAAAACTTGCAAGACTTTTGATGGGACAAGTTTATTGACACCTTTTTATTTACCGTTATCTTTATATTCGAAACTAAATGATAGCTCTGTTTTTTTTTTTTTAAGTTTTTAAATGCAGTCATGTGACTGGACTTCTTCATCATAGGCTCCGTTTGGCCCAGTGGCAATATTCTGCAACAGGTCGAACGTCCAGTGATAACATGAATCTGTGTTGGGCATCTGACCAGGCGGCTCACGTGGGTGTAGGACAGTGTAGGTTTAATGCAGGGTCGGATTTGTTGGGCTGTACGGAACAGAAATAAAACTGTTGCAGTTGGAATAATTTATAACCGTGACGGCACTAACAATTTAAAAGCCCCGTCGAAAAAAAAAAGGCAGGGGGTCGAACTGTCCGGGGTGGAAATTTCCAAAAAAAAACCATATGGATATGGCACTCTAAAGTGATTAACTCTACAAGAATTTAATGAATTGACTCGCAAGTTTCTAAAAATAGTGCATTTTCATCAAGAATAAGCAAGTGTTTAAAACTTTATATCGATCAAGCATCGATAAGATGGTGAAAATTGATTTCCAGTCTCTCCCCCCATTTAAAAGAAATAAATAAATGCGCCAAACACGACAGGACACTGCCTGACAAAGCAAATTAAATTCAATCCCATAATAACCAACCAATCGAAAGCTCCACTTCTGGTAGGCACTGCCGGCTATGGTGGGGATTAAACGAGGGCGGCACCATAAAAACCGTTCCAGAATGTGGTTTGCAGGATCTAATTGATCCCATCTCATCCTTCACACAGGGGCGCCGAGAGCCAACAAGAGCCCAAGGGCAGGACATCATTGCGGGCCCCTTAATAAACAATGAGTCGTGAAAAAAATTGACATGATTGGAGCGACCGGGCCCCCTTACAGATGCGGGCCCCCTGGCAATGACCCCCCCCCCGATCCCCCCCTCTCGGAGTGCCTGTCTTCACACACTTCTGGTAGGCAGAACAACAATGACATTAGCAGTGGCGTAGTGAGGGGTGGGCAAGGGGGCATCATGCCCCGGGCGCTACTCACCAAGGGGCGCCAAACGGTATATTTTACAAATAATATTATAAGGTTTTCGAATAGGAGGGTGGGCGCTAAAAAGGTTTTGTGCCCTGGGAGCGAGTTAAGCTCGCTACGCCACTGGACATGAGCAAGTCTCATTTTATTTTTCACAAGCAAAAAAAAAAGTCATTTTAAAAATAGACAATCGCGTCTAAAATAAATCGTTCAATTTTTTTTTTTTAAATATCAATTGACAATAATACATTTCAGTCCAACACTTACTTCGTAAACGTCTGATTGACAGAGTAGGTCATGTTGATTGTAGTTTCCGGCTTTGAAAAAAAAATATATATTTGTTTCAAAGAATAACAATGAAATTAAATTATTATGTAAACACAATAAGACGTCTCAGTTTTTGTTGTTTTGTTTAATTCTATTATGTTTGTCACCAACCAAACGGCTACCCCCTCTCCCCCCCCCCCATAAAGTAATTAAACTCTGCTAACCGATCACTACTTACTCTGTGATTAGCAACGTTCAGTGACCAGATGGCCAGACTGAGAAACAGCACAAGAAGCAGCAAATGTAGCAACTTCATCTGATAGAAGATAAAAGTGCATACTCTGCATACACATGCATTTACAAGTGAATGCATGTAGATAATTATAAATAAATACAGGAACGTATTTATGGATGTGTAACCTATTATCCAATGTCCAGAACGATCTTACGAAAGAAGGGGAGTAGTCGAAACAATTATGTTATAAAAAAGAGAAAGAATCCCCCGCCCCCCCCCCCACACACAAACACACCAGAAAGTATCAATATGTTCTGATGGCCACTGTATTAGTGGTGTGTTTGATAACCCTTGTATCAATATGTTTAGAAATTGTCCACTATTAATACTATCTGATAACCCCCTTGTAAAAATGTAGCAATGTGCTGTTCTTATACCCCCCCCCCCCTTTATCGGTGTGTTCTAACAGTTCTGTATGAATATATTCTAATGTATCACCATGTTCTTATGACCCGAGTATTAATATGTTCTGTTGGCTCCTGTGTCAATAAGTTTTGATGACCCTTATATCAATACTAGAACAAAGGCCCGGTACCCGGTCCAGCGAGTCCGATCAAGAGCGTTAACTAATATAGTGATCATTGAGTTGTATCCCTTTGACCATCAGCTTAAGTGAGACGAGAATTTTGGAATTCCCCAGTCTATTTTTAGCCGCGGATGTTATACACACGTACGCACGCGAACGTACGTACGCCAGGCTAGCCGATTATGCATTAGATATATTGATGGCCCGTATGTCAATATGTTCCGTTAGTTAGTGTATCAAAATGTTACGGTTACAGGCCTTTATATCGTTACGTTTTGATGACCCCTGTATCTTTATGTACTGTTGATCCCCCACCCCCACCCCCGGAGTCGGCATATCCTAATAATTCTGTGTTGCTACTCACATCGAAGCGCCTGCACAAACAAGGCTTGACCACAGTATTTTGAGGTGGACTTTTACTGACCACTTCTTGGATAACCGTAGGCAGTGACTGTCCACTCGTCCCCTCTGCACCCCCAACATCATTTTGTGCCTTTGGCACTCCATTGATTGTTTCTTTGCTTTCGGAAACTGCCAGCTTTCTGCTGGCCTTGAACTTCTTTCTAGCCATGGCGTCAAAACAATGTCTGAAAAAAAAATGGGTTCACACTATTACAGACACAGGGGTATCATGGCGTACCAGAGATGTTTGATACCTGGAACAATTATAACCTGTACATTGTGTGTGTGTATATATATATATATATATATATATATATATATATATATATATAGTAAAAAAATCTTGTATTGCATAATGGTACATTGTGTTGGTACATTGTGTTGGTACATTGTGGTGGTATATTGTGGTTGTTCCTTGTGTTGGTACATTGTGGTGGTACATTGTGTCGGTACATTGCGGTTGGTTGTACATTGTGTCAGTAAATTGTGGTGGTACATTGTTTTTTTTTTTAATTATATAGTGATAGATTGTGGTGGGGCAATTAGGTGGTGAATATTAGTGTTACATTGAGTCCATTCTGTTATAGCTCTTCTTTAATTTCTCTCTTTTTTTTAAAACCCAGTTTGCCGACCCTCAAGTAGCTATTTGATGACAGAGCCTAACTAAACAGACGAGACAATTTCCAGAGTCTGTGGACACTAAAGCTACATTTTTCTGTTTCCGTGACATTTATCTGGGCTTCAAATCTATACGATTCGCCCCTTTTCTCGTGGCCTCCATTATGCATACTATATACTAACTGCTGTATTGTTCTTGTAGTAAAGCAGTACAACGGCGAGAAAAAAATCTAGGGCCCCTGACAAACTCTGACAACTAGGGGTCCCTTTCTTTTCCCACAGAGAAAGGGCCCATCTTCTTTGCCACAATAAATATTAAATATTATTTATTTTCGAAACCAACAGGGTCCCTGGGCCATTGACAGGTGTCTGGGGGGACCTCATTCACGAGGGAGCTGTTACGTTAGTGGTTGTAGTCTTGGATACGGGATCAAGACATTAGATCACAGAAGTAAACATAGGCCACAAGACGCTCTTCCTTGAGTATCTGGCACAAATTAACATCTTGCGTATCCAAATCCCTTTCTTCAAGATTTATTACGCCTCTGCCCCAGGGCAGGACATCATTGCGGGCCCCTTAATAAACAATAAGTCGTGAAAAAATTGACATGGTCGGGGCGGCCGGGCCCCCTTACAGATGCAGGTCCCCTGGCAATGACCCCCTGCCCCCCCCCTCTCGGAGTGCCTGCGGCTATGTAATGTAAATTCTTCAATTGATAAAACGACTTCTTTTATGGTCTAACGCTTTTTTCCCGTCCAGCCATCACACATCTGGTTGATGTTAATTAATGAATTATTTAAAACTAACGAGCTTACCATATCAGTTCACAAGACTGCTTTACAGTTTGAGTATTTATATGAGATTAAGTTCTACTGATTCAAATGAAAGCAAGGTGTAGATTATTGATTTTTCATCCAATGCTGAAATGTGTGTCCGGCATTTTACAATGCCATAAGACAGAATGAGATCTGCTTGTTGCACAACGAAATTGAATGCACAATTTCCAGTTATTTCCGCTATTGCAATTTGTTATATTTCGGTGCGCAAATGAGGATTCCGTTGTATAGCACTTCTATATCTGCCTTTTCCAGTGCTTTTTATCTAAAAAATAAATAATAAAGGTACCTGAATTCCTATTTATGTCTTAACATTCCAGGCAGTAACATACTAATATACAAAAGTCTACGAAAAAAAGGTGCCGGAACGCCGTTCCGGTGCGTTCCCCCAGAAAAAAAATCGCTGTCCTATCCCTAGTTATCACCCCTTGATTTGTTATTTGTATTATTTCCCATTGGTTGATTGTTAGTGTGCTTGCTGGTGGGTGTGATCTGTTGTTTTGGTAAGGTCAAGCATGCTTTAGTGTCGGGTCAGATCACTGCCGTCGAGATACTAACGATAGTACCCCGAGGCCAGTGGTCTCTGATCGGTAGAGCGTGATAGTAATTGGTCAAGGATCACATGACGCCGAGGGGGAAGGTACGCGGACGGTAAATCCGAGAAGTCTCAAGGTTTTGTCTCACGAGGTATTCCATGGATCACGAAATGATCAGCGAAGAGGTTCCTGTGAGTTAATGTTGTGGTAAGATGGGGGCTTATTGGATAGCAGCATGAGAACTATTTCATATATATCACATATTATTGTTCCTTAGGTTCATAAGGACACAGTTGAGTTATTATTCTGGAATTGAAATGGAATAGTAACAATATCCAATATCATGATTGACGGAGGTGTTCTTATAGATAAGCTAAGTTGGCCCATACGTTGATTGGACCTATATGCTAACTGGACCCATAGGATAAGTGGGCCCATAGGCTAAGTGGGCCCATAGGATAAGTGGACCCTTAGGCTAATTGGGCCCATAGGCTAAGTGGGCCCTTTAGGCTAATTGGACCCATAGACTAAGTGGGCCATAGACTAAGTGAGCCCATAGGCTTAGTGGGCCCATAGGCTAAGTGGGCCCATAGGATAAGTGGACCCATAGGCTAATTGGGCCCATAGGCTTAGTGGGCCCTTTAGGCTAATTGGACCCATAGACTAAGTGGGCCATAGACTAAGTGAGCCCATAGGCTAAGTGGGCCCATATGCTAACTGGACCCATAGGATAAGTGGGCCCATAGGCTAAGTGGGCCCATAGGATAAGTGGACCCTTAGGCTAATTGGACCCATAGGCTTAGTGGGCCCTTTAGGCTAATTGGACCCATAGACTAAGTGGGCCATAGACTAAGTGAGCCCATAGGCTTAGTGGGCCCATAGGCTAAGTGGGCCCATAGGATAAGTGGACCCATAGGCTAATTGGGCCCATAGGCTTAGTGGGCCCTTTAGGCTAATTGGACCCACAGACTAAGTGGGCCATAGACTAAGTGAGCCCATAGGCTAAGTGGGCCCATAGGCTAAGTGGGCCCATAGGTTAAGTGGGCCCATAGGCTTAGTGGGCCCTCTTGCATCTATTATTCCTATGAAATCTAATGTTATCAGTACCCCAACTGCTGTGATGTATTGGTAAAATAAGAAGTAAAGGGAAACAACGCATAGTGGGAGCAAAACAATAAGTGGGAGTTGTCGGGACATGAAAAAGTACTGGAGGAACGAGTTCCGGTTCTGAAAAAAGGTAAAGGGAACGTCGTTCCACCGCGTTCCCCTCCCAAATACACCACCGTCCGACAGGTGATTACCTGCTTCCCTCAGGGCTCCCTGAAGGGCACAGAAAGAGCCTGGTTATTATCATCGGTGTTATTGTACTCAATATTTTCGTTATTATATAGTAACATTTTGTTTCATTTTTTTAAATCATTATTTTTAATCTATTAATGTTTTATCCATTTAATCCAAGTAAAAAGAGACACTTTATTATTATATCTTTTTTTTTTTACAAAAAATATTATTTTATATAAAATACATTACATTGTAAAAACATATGAAGTTTCGTTTACTAAGTATTTCATACACAATGACGCTTTTCACACGAATGTATTACACACGACACAACTGTAAGAGGAGAGTATATTGCATAATAATATAGCTTTGTGGTTTTAAAAATGCAGCATAATGAAGTTGGATTGGAATAAAAACCTGGACGGAAAAAATATTTTTAACTGGCACCAATGCTGTCGTAGAAGCTCTTGGTCTAACTAGCAGGCCCGTAGCGTTCGGGGGGCCAGGGGACCGGTCGGCCCCCCCCCGCGTTTTGTCTGCCCCCCCCCCGCTTATTTGTTCTACTTAGTACATGTATTACCTGCCCCCACCTGCTATTGCCTGGCCCTGCTGTAGAATGCCTGGCCCCTCCTGTAGAATTTTCACGCTACGGGGCTGCTAACTAGACGCTAAGATTTGAACCCATGAGTCGCGCACCCCTAAGTCGCGCTCCCAGACTCTCCCCTTCCCCCCACCCCTCCCCCACAAGCACAATTAACAACAAGAGTTTAACTTGCATAGCAGAAATTGGTGCTTAGATTGAATTATGTTGACTAGAAAAAGAGAAAAAAATTGAACAGCCGTTTTAGTATACAATTTGCATCGCAACAATAGCGATAAATTGAACAGATGTTTAGTATACAATTTGCATCGCAACAATAGAGATAAATTGAACAGATGTTTAGTATACAATTTGCATCGCAACAATAGAGATAAATTGAACAGATGTTTAGTATACAATTTGCATCGCAACAATAGAGATAAATTGAACAGATGTTTAGTATACAATTAGCATCGCAACAATAGAGATAAATTGAACAGATGTTTAGCATACAACTTGCATCGCAACAATGAAATCTTGTTTAAAAAAAAAGATTAAATAGAACTAAGAATCTGATCAGAGGCGGATTTAAAGGTGAGTGCACAACAAGGTGCACAACAAGGCGCACAACAAGGCGCACAACAAGGCTCACAACAAGGTGCACAACAAGGCGCACAACAAGGCGCACAACAAGGTGCACAACAAGGTGCACAACAAGGTGCACAACAAGGTGCACAAGCATGGCACTGACTTGTGAAAGGGGGCCAAGAAATGGCCTACTTAATAACCTTTTTTATGACTTTTTTTTGGGAGGGGGGCTGGGGTACGCCATTTTTCGGATCACATTTCTGGAGCTAGTATTTTCCTATTCACACTCATCAACATTCAACACACAGACATACACACACACACACACACACACACACACACACACACACACACAGTAGTGACACACTGCTGCACAGTGCCCACACACAAGTTTGCACTACAGAACGTTGCACGCGGAACTCTTCTGTGGTCGGGACTTTGGCTGGTCACTGACATATACAATTTCAGGAGCTTCCTTTATTGGTTGCTTGGACACAGGAATAGCTTTAAAAAAAAAGATCACAATCAACAAGTAAGTGAACAAATATTTTACATTAAAAAAAAAATTACAACTAGCCTATATAAGCTATAATTTAATCGAATGGTAAAAATCCACCTGAGTCATTGAACATTGTGTGTGTGTGTGTGTGTGAGAGAGAGAGAGAGAGAGAGAGAGAGATACATATATATATATATATATATATATATATATATAGATAGATAGATAGATAGATAGATAGATATGTAGATAGATAGATAGATATGTAGATAGATAGATAGATAGATAGATAGATCAATAGATAGATAGATAGATAGATAGATAGATAGATAGATAGATAGATAGATAGATAGATAGATAGATAGATAGATAGATAGATAGATAGATAGATAGATAGATAGATAGATAGATAGATAGATAGATAGATAGATAGATAGATAGATAGAGACTTTACGAGAATACATAGAAAGGGAACATGCGAGCTAAAGAGATAACAAGGTGGGCTATTATTCCCATATGAAGCAACACACCTGTGGATTTGTTAGGCACATTGTTATTGTTATTGTTAGGCATATTGTTATTGTTATCATTTCTTAGCGCATCCACGTCGTCCTGTATGGCCTGAAGCTCTTTACTCAGTTCCCTCAGGTGCTTCTCCAGGTCCTTTGAGTCCACCACCAGCATCTCCGACTCAGGCCTCTGCCCATGGGGCTGGGGGTCCGCCAGCCTCGGGGGGTGGTAGGCCAGGGGGTCGGGTTCCTCGTTGCCCCACTGTCGACTGTGGGGCGGGGAGAGGACTATCGCAGGGGTGGTGGGGGCCACGCGGGGAGGGGGCGGCACGGGCTTGAAGAAGTCGCTGGATTTGCGGGGCTGCGGTGGTGGTGGGGTGGGCTTGAAATCAAACTGTCAACAAGAGGAGATAATTATTTCAACGGACATTTTTTTTTTAAACTGCTCATTTGTTGCAATAACTGTCCAGTTTAAAGAATAAAACAAACAAAAACAAACTTGGTTTGGATGATAATTTCTATTTGCATTAATTTTACTATGAATAAATATTCAAAAAAAAAAAGCTTTTGAAGATCATTGTGATAACTGATTGGTAGAGCAGGGTAAAATAAGAAGTAAGGGAAACAACTCATAGTGGGGGGCAAAAAAAAAATAAGTGGGAGTTGTCGGGACATGAAAAAGTACTGGAGGAACGCGTTCTGGTTCTGAAAAAAAGGTAAGGGAACGTCGTTCCACCGCGTTCCCCTCCCCAAATACACCATTGTGGCAGAGGCGTCTCTCGGTACTGGTGTAAAGTGGAGCTTTGCGTGAATCCCAAGTTCGTCTGCTCACCGTGGCTATTCCCTGGCCGAGGCAGACTCGCCTTTGAGCGGGTGGTGGCGGTGGTGGAGATGGAAGAACGCAATGAAAACTCACACAATAGAATACGACCATTGGATCAGGGACGTGTACATAATTAAAGATCAGGTAGGCAAGATCAGGTATATGGTATATATCAGCAGGCCCACCGACAGAAATTTCGGGCCGATGGGCAGGGCTGTCACCCCCCCCCCCCGTGCTGATAATAATATTTTCAAAAGTTGATTAGCCAGCTCAGTCCGGGCCCCTAAAACTCGCCGGGCCCCTGGGCATTCGCCCCCTCAGTCATCCCTCTCGGCAGCACTGTATATCAGGTATATATATATCTTAATATATAAGATCAACGAATCTGAACAAAGTGGGGGACGGGGAAAAACATAACAGGTATTGAATTATATAAAATGTTTCCCCTTTCATTAAAAAGGTAAAATCAAATTATTTTTTTTTTCATTTGTAGTCAAATAAAAACAGCAACAAACAACAAACAACAACAGCTGAATTTATAAATAATATAATACTAATGTTTGTACATTGCCCTGGTCGAAATTTTGTCCATGCAGACAGATGCACAGATGTGCTGCATCGATTCGAACACATGCAATGACACACACCCACACATTGGGTATACACTGGATTTAAATACTATGTCAGTTCAGACAGACAGACACACACACACACACACACACACACAATGGCATCTCCTGATACACTATAGCTATGCATAATGTCAATGCTGACACACATACATGCACACACTGAGAACAACGTACCTGGCCTGGGGTATGTCTACCTGCTTGTATTGGGGTCTATGGGTCCCATATATTCCTACCAGACCTGGGGTCTGTGATGCCCAATCTACGTACCTGCCTTGAGGTCTGTGATGCCCCATCTACGTACCTGACCTGGGATCTAATGCTCCTTTCTACGTACCTGGCCTGGGGTCTAATGCCCCTTTCTACGTACCTGACCTGGGGTTTAATGCCCCATCTACGTACTTGGCCTGGGGTCTAATGCCCCTTTCTACGTACCTGGCCTGGGGGTCTAATGCCTATCTACGTACTTGGCCTGGGGTCTAATGCCCCTTTCTACGTACCTGACCTGGGGTTTAATGCCCCATCTACGTACCTGACCTGGGGTCTAATGCCCCATCTACTACTTGGCCTGGGGTCTAATGCCCCTTTCTACGTACCTGGCCTGGGGGTCTAATGCCCATCTACGTACTTGGCCTGGGGTCTAATGCCCCTTTCTACGTACCTGGCCTGGGGGTCTAATGCCTATCTACGTACCTGGCCCGGGGTCTGTGATGCCCCTATCTACGTACCTGGCCCGGGGTCTGTGATGCCCCTATCCTGTCGTCCATCATCCCCTGCCGTATCGCCCTCTCCGTCTCCTCCAGTCTGTTCGACACGTGCGGGTATTCGTTGACCCTCAGGGCGTCGACGAAGGCCGGGTAGGCCTTGTTGCCCCGCCGCTGGAGAGTCTTGACCAGCAGGCGGGTGACGGCCCGGTCACCTTGACCCTCAGTCCTGGAAATAATCCCGTCGTTTTAACAACAAGGTGGGTTAGTTAACAAATATCAGTACTGAAATGAGGGTCAATATTTTGAATAGGAGTAGCCCCTACATGGTTAGTATATAGAATAGATCAACAGACAGGGTGGATAGATGTACGCATGGCTGTCAACACATGGGCTCAACCGGGCATTTGACCTGGGCGGGGGGGGGGCGGGGGGGGCGGGGTGGAGGGGACACAATGAGTAAAAGGACCCAATAGAAATTCATCATTTAAATTTTATTATTTTGATGTTTTGTCGTAAGAAAAACCCAGCAGGTAAGTTTCCCGCTGACCTATATTGATGTATTGATATAATGCTCAGTAAGGGTCCATTGTTGGATACGTTGGATGGATACATAGCTTTATTGTTCGATGTATACACAGATGTTATAGACAGGTAGACTGATGGGTGAATGACTGACTGGCAATAGCTTAGGAAGGGTGCTGCAAGATGTGCGGCAGCACGGGGCGAAGAACTAGGAAGGGCGCCGAAAAAAGCGCTGTTAAAAATGTTTTTTTTTTCACTTTTCAGATTGGAAGGAGGGCGCCAAAATATGTAAATTGCACAGGGCGCCATAATAGTTAGCCACAGACAGAACAAGAAACAGATAGAAAGACTGAACAAGAAATAGATAGAGAGACTGAACAAGAAACAGATAGAAAGACTGAACAAGAAACAGATAGAAAGACTGAACAAGAAACAGATAGAAAGACTGAACAAGAAACAGATAGAAAGACTGAACAAGAAACAGATAGAAAGACTGAACAAGAAACAGATAGAAAGACTGAACAAGAAACAGATAGAAAGACTGAACAAGAAACAGATAGAAAGACTGAACAAGAAACAGATAGAAAGACTGAACAAGAAACAGATAGAAAGACTGAACAAGAAACAGATAGAAAGACTGAACAAGAAACAGATAGAAAGACTGAACAAGAAACAGATTGAAAGACGGATAATTTCGACTGGCAAGTTTAACATCTCTATTATTCTACGTAATGGAGTGAATGGAAGTGCTTAGTTTTACCTTGTAAACTGATTAAAATCCATGTGGGTCAACACATCGTCATCGTAAAGAGTCTTAATGACTCCGTACGGCTGGACATTGTCCTCTAGGTACGGCATCTCTTGCTCCAGGGTCTCTTTGTGAGCCGCCTCCATGGGGAACACCTTCCACCGGACGGGCTCCATGCTGATGAGGTCCGACTCGGAGTAGTTCAGGTAAGGGATGAGGTCGTCCTCTTCCTCCCCACCGTCCCGGGCGCCGCCTTTCTTGGGCTTGGAGTCCCGGTTGTTGGCGAACAGTCGGAGCAGGGTGCTGTCCAGCTTGGAGGCGGAGATCAGCAGGTTGTCGTCCACGATGTCGCTGTGGTTGTAGGAGATGGACAGCGTGCTGGACTTGGACAGGCGCGAGCGGTTCAGCCGATGGGTGGCCTTCTCGACCCGGGAGGTGACCCTCTTCGGGGCGGCGGAGGCGCCCTTGTTTTCCGAGAGCCTGCTAGGACCGTTCTCGCTGGCCCGGTCCTTGAAGGCGGAGTCGGGCCTCGTGAAAGAGCCTTTTCTGACGCCCAGTTCCCTTCTCTGAGATGTTCTGGAATCTCTGCGCAGCATCGGGGATTTTTTATTTGGCAGCTCGCCCAGTGTACTTTCTGTAATGAGCAAATGAGGTTATACATGTTTTAAAATTCTCTTCGTACAGGAACACTCAATGGCTTTTCAAACTAAAGAACAATAACTCTGCCCAACTAACTATTCAGTCGTCATTATTTCCCTTACACTGCAAGTTAATGAACTGATGGAGTATCTAGTCAACATTTAACTATTAATCCACTATCGCTCAATGAACTGACCAGTTTCACTGTCGGAATCTCGTCTCCTGGTCGGGCTGACGCCGCGAACTGGGCCCGATGGTGGGCGGCTGGTGTTGGCCTGCCTGGACGGTGGAGATTTACGCTTGTAGGTTGAGCTGGGAGGACCCGACGGTGGTTTTGGTGTCAGGGTTGGGCTGACCGTGCCGTCATCTTCCTTGTCACCGGTGTGGCTAAATAAATAAAAAAAAATAAAAAGATCCCATAATTTTCAAGTAATGGTCGCTTGCAAGCCGCGAGGTAGCCCCTCCCCCCTCCCCGATCATGGGAGTTTGTGTGTGTGGGAGGGTTGGGTCATCACTTTCTTTAATCTACTAAATATGATTACGCAGTTGGATGCTCAAGCTTGTCAGAGATGTCCAGGGTCGATTCCAATGTTTCATGATTATAAATGATATCGTCACGGGGGTTCAAATTAAGGAGGAGGGCTGCCGCCAGCTTATCTTGAGGCACTTGATAATCTTCCCCAGCCCTGCCCCCCCCTCTAAAACCACATCTGCACCTATTGCTGTTATTCTGTATCGATTTGCTGCGTACGACAGCGCCCCCCCCCTACACTTATTGATGGTTGCACCCAGGGGCGCCGAGAGCCAACAAGGGCCCCAGGGCAGGACATCATTGCGGGCCCTTATAAACAATGAGTCGTGAAAAAATTGACATGGTCGGGGCGGCCGGGCACCCTTACAGATGCGGGCCCCATGGCAATGACCCCCCCGACCACCACCCCCCTCTCGGCGTGTCTGGTTGCACCTCCGTTGCGGCCGTCATGAGATCAAGACTTGATTAGCGTATCTACCCCTCGATAAGGTCAGTAAGTAACTTATGTTCTAACATTAATCGATGAGCCATTTTCAAGTAAACTTGATATGTCGGTAAACTTTCAATGTATCCTTGTGAAAATGTAACCAGTAATAAATATATCTAGAAAGAAGACATGCAAATAAGACATCCTAACACATTTGGGATTCACGACCCATCTATAAACAAGATAGTATTTGGAGGCTCACAACTGGAGAAAGGAAAAAAAAGTTTAACATTGGTTATTGTTATTAATCTATTATAAATTAACATTTATTAATCATCTGTTAAAAGTAATTATAAAAAAAATAGTAATAATTGGCGACCCATTTTGAATAAAGTGGCAACTTTTAGACATTTTTAGAACCACTGTCCTAACATAGAAAGAATTTAATTAAAAACAAACTATTCACCTGGTGCTTTTCATGTAAGAATAAGGCCCAAATGTTGAAGAGTCAATCTTGTATTTACTGGTGATCGGTCTCTTGGACATTTTGGAGGGCGGGGCATTTTTGTTTTCATCTACAGCCTCTCTTTCGTAGTCGTGATCGCC
This sequence comes from Bulinus truncatus, assembly GCA_021962125.1. Classification (NCBI taxonomy): domain Eukaryota; kingdom Metazoa; phylum Mollusca; class Gastropoda; family Planorbidae; genus Bulinus; species Bulinus truncatus. The sequence goes on along the minus strand of JAGDYQ010000037.1, from coordinate 5,113,656 downwards.
CCGGGCAGGGGTCTCGGGATGTCTCTTGACGTCATCGCGTGTTTTTTCGTAGCTCTTCAAATTATCGGTATTCTCCGGAGAGTATCTATCTTCTTCGGGCTCGTACGTGGCTTCCTCTCCGTGATATTTGCTTTCGTTCGGAATATGTTCGGTGCGCTCCGTTTGGTACACCCTGTCCTCATCTGGCCTGTGCGGAATGTACTCGGTTTTATAACTACTGTCCTCTGGCTTGTATTTGACACGCTCTGGTTTATAGATGCTGTCCTCTGGCTTGTATTTGACATGCTCAGGTTTATAGCTGCTGTCCACTGGCTGACGTTGGACAGGAAGCGTTTTATAGCTGTCGTCGTTCGGCCTTTGTTTAGCGTGTTCTGGTTTATAAATGCTGTCTTCTCGCTTATACTCTGCGTCTTCCGTCCTATACTGATTATCTTCTGGCTTATGTTGAGCTTGTTCAGGGGTATATCTGCTATTTTCAACCTTATGTTTAACCAATTCGGGCAAGTAACTCCTATTTTCTTGTCGACGGTGTGATTTTTCTGGAGTATAGCCCCTTTCTCTAGGCCTGGAATTGTTTTTATGTTCTGGTGTAAATCTCTTATTAGAGTCTTTATTGTTTTCGCGAACATTTGCTGGCGACTGCACGCCATCTTCCGAGCTGCTTTTGAAGTGATCGGGGGTGGACGATGGCCTTTCTGGTGTCCCCTCGCGTATGTTGATTTCAGGGACGACAAACGTGGGGCGCCTAGAGGGCGTGACTGATCTCCCCCTGGGGTGGTCTATATCGTGGGTCGTGTCCCGCACCCAGACACCGGTATCTGAAAAAAAAAATGTAGATCTGATTTATTTAGAAATAAAATCAATGATCTAAAACACAATGGGGAAAGGTGGAGCGGATTTTGCGGCCGAACACGGCGCCGATCTGTGTAGAGCGGATTGTGCGGCCGCACATTACCTGGGGATGAAGTAAGGTAAAAAAAAAAGTTCTCGTGTCACTGGTTCACAATATGTTGGTTACTAATCATTTACGTACCTACTATTTCCCCCACCCCCGGGGTCTGTGCCACTGTTAACTAACTGGCCCCTGACTGTTAACTAATTGGCCCCTGACTGTTAACTAATTTATATCACACAACTGAACTCAACGGGACCCCAAATAAGCCCCATGGCCCCCGACAAACGTTAAGGTTGCCTGCTGTATTATTTGGTAATCACTTTTGCAGAGTGATATGTTTGCGCTACACGCTGAAATTTTTAATAAGGGGCGTTGA